>JAHXMU010026709.1:2688533-2722277 GCA_019455685.1 Philornis downsi
GAATAAACAACTATTTTTTGTTAACAACTAAGTAAAGAAATTCGTTTCCTTGGAATCTGTAGCAAAGTTTTCCAAAAAACACCTTCTCCTGATTTTCAGTGAAGATTCAAAACTTTAAACTCCTGTACTGAAAATATTGAAAAACAGACTTAGGCTGTTATGGGTTGTGACCACAGATATAACACCATATAACAATTTTACGAATAATAATAACACACTGTTAAATTTTTATGAGGATCGGTCGATTAATTTGGCCATGATAAGGACATTTTAAGAAGGGACGGGAGCCAGCCCACTTTATATTATTCAAACATATTTCTTTTTATGCCAGCAGAACACGTACCGAAGAATTCAAAAATGGGCCATAAATTGATATATTCTCATCAACAAATATTATAAATTAAAGATCAAGAAAAGCAAAATGATAACTTTCTAAAGTTCCTCCAACATAAATAGATCGATTTGTGGAAGTACATGTTTTCTCTATAATTCGTAATTCATAGGCAATGGTGATCTAAATATTTATTATAAAATGCATAGAAAAAACTGAAGGAAGGAGGGGATAACCACGCCCTTTTTTAATATCTACCATTCAAATTACCAGTACCAGCACCAGTACCATTCAAATTACTTATTTCGGACCGTATATTTTTAAATTCGTATATTTCATTCAATTGCACTAAAGTCAGTACAACTTACCTCCCGTCAGACGTTTATTAAACTTAGTTCTGCCAATGACCGTGAATTGCATTGCCACACTACTTTGGTTACCACACGTAAAAATTAGTCAAATAACGGGCAATTCATTTTTCGGTCTCAAAGGAAGTTCAATAAAACAAGCATAAGGTTATGATTTCGATTAAACGTTTATTTTATTACAACGCTTGACCGCCTCTGGATTGGTTGCAGCAGTATATCCTTTTGAGATAGTTTGGACCACTTCGCACACTTCGGAGATAACTTGACGGATGATTTTTAAATGCTCCAAAGTGTGGGGTTATCCGCGTAAACCCGGTCTTTGATATAGCCCGCCAAAACAAGTATAACGGCATCAAATCACATGAGTTTGGAGAAACAACATATCGTCCAGTTCATAATCTTCAATTGGAAGCCAAAAAATTCAGTTATCATACTGCCCTAGCGCTCCGAATTGTCTGCAATAGTTCTTCCGGCATCATTTTCAAAAAAATACAGCCCAATGGCAGCTCCACACCATAATACGCATCAAAAAATCACCTTTCCGGATGTAATTTATTTCCCACAAATACTTCCGGGTTCTTCGAGCCCCACATGCGGCAATTTTGCTTGATGACTTAACCTCCGAGTGAGAAATGAGCGTCATTGCTGAGGAACGATATGTCCGAAAAATCGGCATTGAGAGTCTGTTGCCGTAGCACCCAATTAGTATATCTACAGCGATGTGAATGGTCAGACGGCTTTAATTATTACTTGAGTTGGCCTCTATATGAATGGTGATGGAAATCCAAATGCAAAATATGCCGTAATGAGCCGTAAAACAGGCCCAATTGCTGAGAACGCCGTGGAATCGGCAAATTCGAATTATTCGCCGCACGTTTACGAACAGAAGCGATATTTTCGGCAATGCGTGTACTGCTTTGATGCACAGGCCTGACCACATCTGTAACGCTTAGAGCCTCTTTAAATTTCTTTATTATCTTGTCAATTCCTTGCATAGTAAGTCGATTATAACGACCATAATCACCCCATAATGCACAAAAAGTTTCCATATTTGAATCACCACTTTTGTAACAAATTGTAACTATTTTTACGCGTTCTTCGGTTGTCGAACATAAATTGCAAACCTTCCACAAAATAAATAACACTTCAGCTGACAGCTGACAGAATAGCCAGGCCTGCGGATTTAAAACCACTAGATGGACAACCCATTATATAACTTGTTTATTGAATCCAATGACATTTAATATATGGGGTCGGATCATTTTTTTCTCTTTTTTCTTGATGACATCTTTTCTGTTTGCATTTTTAAAAATGTTTACTACGAATTTAAAAAAGACGGAAAATATTTACCAATCGATTTCTTTTTCAATTTATGTGAGTTTTTTTTTATTCATATTCACATTTTGGGATATTTACAAATTGTTCATTATCTTACAGATATGTATGTTCGGAGACAATGTGATTCAATTAAATACGACCGTTCTTCGATATGTAAATTGATCTGCTTCCAAATCCAAATGGTTTTACGCTTTTAATGTACGTATATGGCATTTAAAACGGCAACATGTTTTTGAAAAATCGACCAAAAAATATTCATACAAATTTGTGTAAAATTTCATATGAAATGTTACAATAATAATGGGTCAGCTTTCCCTGATTGGTCTATTTTTCATAACTTGTTCATGATCGTTGTTTCAAAACAGAAAATGACTCTAAACCACAATGTTAAAATAGCCTATTTTTGTAGGGTAACACTATCAGCGACCAGACCAACTGCATTCGATCTTTATATTTACCTGTAATCGCAAGGTAAGTTTCTTTTTCTTAATTAATTGTGTTCTTCGGATAAATTTGCGTATATGCACACTACATATACACATTAAAATATCGGTTTATTTAAAAATAAGAAAATTAAAATTAACGAATTGAGCATCAATTAAAAGAAGTAAACATTTTCCAATAAATACTGCTCGATTTTATTTGAAAAATTCAACCAAATTTTTAGTCTACTGAATTTTGTTTGATTTTTCTGGATCCGTTTATGATATTATTAGCGCCTATTTAAATCTATCAATTAGCTTCAATTCCTGCATTGATTTTTGATTTCGCAAAAAATAAAAAAAAAGTTGAAGTTATTTTTTGTTTAATTTCTTATTTATTTAGTTAAAATTAATTATTTCTTCATTATTCTTCATTCTTCATCATTATTATTTTCCACGAAGAATTTCGTCATTCTTCTTCTCGCAAACTTGCAGTTTATTTTTCATAATTCTAATAACTATAATAAAATTCCTTAATTGAATGAATACCAAAAAAAAATGGTGTTAAATTGGAAAAAGGAGAGTCGTGGTTTTGGGCGATTTTTCGTATTTGGTTTGGGCAATCTTTCACATATTTCTGGATAACATTTCATTTGAATAATTAAAATTTGGACGAAAAATGTGGGGATGATTATATATAGTATTCTCTGGTCTTTTTCTTTTTTGCGTGATGTCGTCAAAATCGTAATAACCAGACAGAAGCGTTTAGATACCTGTTTTATGAATTTTAAGTCGAACGAAATATGTCTGTCTGCTGTCTTAACTTTTTATTAATTTTTTTTAAATGTGGCACGGCCCTGTAAATGTGATATATCAGTCAATTATTTCTAGTACCTTCCATACAAACTGAAATTCTAATTTTTTCTTCATAACTCTTAATTTATGGATAGCGACAAACTTACGATTTTATCCATAACATAAGTTCATACTGTCTACACAAATTTGAAATAATATCAGAGAAACCACTTACCTTCTGCTATCTTCCATACGAGCTACCCATTTGGTACATACTTTCCTTAATTAATAACTTTTATTCAAACTTATTCCACATTAAGCATTTATTAAATAAAGTCTCGCAATAACAACGGAGCACTTTATCACATCCCTGCTGATACCAGTCACCCGTTAACCCATTTATTTTTATATTCATATCTTTCATTGAATTTTACTAAATTGAATATAATATCAAGCATTTGGCACTGCCATCCTAAGCGGAAAATTCAATGGTCACATCCATTACATCCCGATTTACCAAATGTTAGTGGTTCTCTATAATTTCTGAGGAAAAGACTTCAGAAAGTTTGCCCCTTTTGTTCTTAGGACCTTAGCAAAACACGCTTTGATATTTGCACACCAACTGAAATAGGTGTCGAATGAAGGCCCCTCTGTCTGAAATCTCTATACTGATTTTTCATGTAATTCAATTTCCACGTTTAATTAAAATAAGTTTACCAAATTAATAGAACAAACTTTTAATTAAGAAAATATGAAAGTGCACTCTGCTCTGTAAACGAATGAAATAAATCTATTCTGTCCGATTATGTACAACAGCACAAAATTCTCCCACATCCAGAGATTGGTAATATGACTGTATGTAGAAAGTTACCAACGTATTGCAACCAATCAGTTTAAACTTCAATACATATTCGAATCCCACAGCAGTGTGGTCAGCAAGAGTTCATGTTGTGTATCATTACCACCAGTTGAATTAAGCTATTTTAAGTTTAACCAACTGAGCAACCACTTTTGTAAAGGAATCTCAACCCAAAAATATAACACTGTTTGATGTACGGAGTAGATCAAATGTGTGGTCAACTTTGATTTTAATTTCTATTACATTACTTCCATTTATAAAACGTAGCAACATTTGATTTCAAAAACAAATTTTGCAAGATTTCTATATCTTTTACATTGTGGTGATGCTTTCAAAGGATTCACAATTCAGAAAACTATTCAACAGATGTTTTCTGGATGTTGTTCTGAAATACAGTAGTTTTGCTTACAACTATTAACAAACTTGTTTAGGTATTTGTTTATTTAGATTAAAATCAAAGTGAAACCACAAACCAACTATTTGTATAGTTTATGGTATCAAAGTTTGTAACGAGGATATGCAACAGACATTGATACACGTTACTGGTTATATGGTTTCAAAATGTAGCTAATGTTTATAGCTGAAGGTATACGAGTATGTACATCATTTGATATAGCAAAAATTTAATATCCAGAAGAAAGCGTCTGCAGTACTAAATATCTTTTGACCAAGTGCTAAGTAATAAGGCTATAGGTATCATGACTTTTTAAGTCGATTGGACTTAGTTCGTCTGTCTGTCTGGTTGGCAGTCTGACACGTCCTAACAATTTGATAGATCGTTGTCGGCCATTGTAAATGAACTATACTGGGCCATCTCTTACCACCCACACAAATTGAATGTTTTTTTACAATTCGAGTTTTTTCCTTACAACTCCTAATTCGTAGAATGCAGCGATCTGCATTTTTGTCTACGTTGATATATAATGCTTGGGAAAACATGAAAACAAAAATTGGTCGCTTAACTGTGCCACATTTGGAGACTCACATATAAATGACTGATTTGACAAATATATTTCTAAGTTCATGTCTTCTATCCAATTCCACAAAATTCTGTCGAATTTGGTACGAAATTTAGGATTTATTAAAGCAGTGTCTGAGAATGGAAATTGACTGTATTATCATGCCACTTTTACTACATCCCATACAAATTGGCCTATTTCTCCAAATTCAATTTTTTCCGTATAACTCCTAACATGTAACCTGCAGAAGCTTGCATTTTTGTCCACTGAGGAAATCGATCGACAAACAATAAGCGGTGCCCGCCTCTTTGGTTGACTGGCTGAGGTAAATCGTTACGAAACTTCTTTAAAGTTGGCATATCCTTACATTTTCCCAGACTGTGACTAGACTGTGACTAAATCGGTCCACAACTTCTAGTTAACTCCACTTAATTGATATTCTGAAATAAATCTTTTCCCCTTGGAACACTTTATCTTTAACATTCAATAACCTAAATCTTGCATTACATTGCATTGCTTCGTAATGCTTGGTAAAATTAGAAAATAAAATTGACCGATTAGTCAGCCGCTCTTGCACCTTCCATACAAATTACTAATTTAACCTTTAACGTAGTTGCACTAAATCTAGTCAAATTTGTTTCATGTTGAGCATTTATTAAAATATGGTTTTAGAATGATAACGCAACACACTATTACGCCAACTTCTATACAAATTGCAATTATATCATTCCATTGCAATTTCTATTTAATAGACTGTTGTGATTTGAGATTTTGGTTATCACATTATGTCATATTTATAATTCTTTATAAAACTGGAGAATAATTGAGAACTCTCCATATAGTAATTCCCATACAAAAAACCGATTTAAACTTTATATTCGTACCTCCATATATAATGTAAAGTTCGGCCAAATTGTGGCACATATGATGTGTTTAGTTAACTAAGTTGAACAAATAACAATTTCTAAAGAATGTGGACAACGCTATCACACCCTATCTGGTACCTCCCATACAAATTATATCATTTAACTTATCATGTATCATTTAACTTAACATTCAATTGCAATATATTCAGTGTAATTAAGCACGAAACGAGCATTTAGTAATACGAATAAAAATACACTGAGCTGTAGCGCACCGCTTGGGTACCATACGTCCAAATTGTCCGGTTTAAGAAAAATCCGTGGTGCCTCAACATTTTCAAAACTGAAAACTTCAGAATTTCACAATTTTGCTTCTTTCATTGCGCGCTAATTGATAGTATATTTTGACAAAACATGGCACCACTCACACTTTTATAGCAACGCGAACAGAAGGTAGTTGAAGGGGTATGTAAATGAGTTTCCTATCTGAAATTTCTTCACTGGTTTATATGTTACTTATTTATGATTGTATTGCTGATGAAATATGTAAGTTATGTGTGTTGTCAATATTAAAAGGGTGGCTGATGCTCGCAAAGAAATCAACTCATGAATGCGACATTTCGTTTCAGTGTCAACCTTAACTCCTGATGATCCCTCCGAGTGCTGTACCAGAGTTGTAATTGTCACTCTGGAGTAATGCATGTTTGTGAAACACTGAGTGTGAGTTTTTGCACACGCTCACATATACAACGTTTTACTTTGATTCTGACCATCGGCAACCTATTTTTTAACCCCTATTTTTGTTTGGGCCATTAAATGGAAAGACTTTTATGTACATTACATGGCTTTATCGCAAATTTCAGTGCAGTGATCAGCATAAGTACTTTCATAAGAATACGGAGCATAACATTTCTCAATTCCTTCTAATGCATTTTAGAGTATTCTGAATATTTTGTTATTTATCAGCTTATGTACACTTTCTCAAGGTGAAAAGAAAAATATTAAACATTTCTCATCTGAGTCATAGAAATCGGCATACACTAAAATATTGTGTTACCACATTTATTTTGTCAATTCGTAATTAATAGAAAATTTATCTAAATACGGCAATAATTTTTATAAATTAATTAAGCTCTAACAAAAATGGATTCATACAATTATTGCAGCATCTTTCGAAATGCATTGAATACAATTTTTTACATATTCGGAAAAAAAGTTTGGCTTCACTAGCAGTTGTCTTGCTGTTTTCGGCTGACGGTGGTTTTCATTTTTTTTTTTTTTTTTTTTTTTGTTTTCCTGATTTATTTCATTTGACAGTAAATTGTTTTGCGACGCAAATCAATTTGACCAGGTCAAATTGACCCAGTCAATATGATTCTAAAATAGCTAAAATCATGCGGTTATTATTAGTTTCTGTAAATCGTACTAGTTTCCTGAGGAAAGTTGAAATAAAGTGGGAGCCTTAACAAAAATTCTTTATGCGAGCTCAGTGAGTTTAAATATTTCGAAACATTTGTAAGAACGGCATTTATTTAACAAGTCACTTTTGTTAGTTTCTTTCAAATTTAATTTTTACCATAATATTATGTCCATGTCTTCAAATTGTTGTCTGACTCTGAAAATCATGTTTCAAAATTACTTATGAGCTAAGGTTATAATTTGTTTCAATGCTGCAAGATCAACCGATCAGGCACGAATTTTCAAAACTTGTTATATTTTCCGCCCACGCCGTCAACTTAATTTTTTCATCAATTATAATTTATTATTTTAACCAATTTTCTATTTTGTTTCCCATTAACTGCCTATAAGTGGGAATTACCAAAAATTTCTTTTAAAACTATGCACAAGCTTACGTTTTGGTGATTTCAACTGAAGCTGTCTATCGATTGCGATGGTAAGTACCAGTTTTGTATACCCTCTCTCCTGTTCTATTTCCTAAAAGTACGAATTTGCAAAATTAATTTCCCGACTCTTCACGAGTTTAGTTTCAGTAGCTAGTTCTAGGTGATGGCACCATTTCCGTCCCATTTATTTTGTCTCCTAAAATACGAATTTCCAGAAATCTTTTTCCATCCATCACCTAAGGCTCCTTTTAGATCCTTTCACTTACGATTGTTTGTTGTGCCATACATTCCCTGTTTTATCCACAAAATTACGAATTTCATAAAATCCCACTCCATCCACCCCTCACATTTCTTCCTTCCCTTGCATCACCCGCTTATTACACAAGTGAAATATATATTTTGTTGACCTCACCTTCGGGTGTCAGTTCAAGAATATTGCACCTTTTGTTTTACTTTTCTTGTCTGTTAAAATACACACGATTTTTCTCGATTTTAGCCTTCTGTTGGTCGATGGTACTATTTGCATCCCCTTTCTTCCCTGTTTATCCCCTAAAAGCAATAATGCTGTAATGATAATGAAGTTCTTGAATGGCCGCATATTCTTTTTTACGTATTCGATCGACTGAAAACGGCTGCCCCGAAATGACAATTTGAGTTTTGGAAAGAGAAAAAAGTCAGCTGAAGCTCTATCACATTTACAATAATAGTCTTGTGAGATGGTGCATTATCACGATGCAAAATTCATGAGTATTCTTTTACAAATTTGGCTTTTTTTTTGATGGATTTGCTCTCTAAAATGCAGCATAATGCCTTGATAATACTCCTTATTTATCGTCTAATATTGTAGCAAAAATTCCGAGTGCACAACTCCGCAATAATTAACAAAATATGTTGATTTTTGATCTACTTTGACATGTATTTTTCGGAGACGCCATTCCGAAGTTTCTTAATTGGCTTGCATATCGAACTGTCAAACCCATATTTCACCACTAGTTATAATGGAGTTTATAAATGTGTGTTCGGAATTGACCGGCTCTAGCAGGTCTTCAGTGGCATTTACAGGATTGAGTTTTTTAAGAAAATGTTGATATTTCGGCATTATTTGAGCAGCAAAAATTTCATATCCAAACAATCGTATAAAGTGGTACGAATTGATTTGAGAGACGCAGCTGCTATCCCTTTCAAACTTTAATGACGATTTCCATTTCCTCCACCTTGCTGATGTTAACTACAGTTGAAGATATTAACGGTCTATGTACGCTAAGTAAATCTTCCACCAATCTAAAACGGTTATATTCGATTTATTCTAATCCTAGAACGGTTATATTCGATTTATTCTAATCCTTCGGTACGCGAAATTCCAATTGCGGTATAAAATTTAAGACAAATTATTTGCTCCATGTTTTTTTCTATTCTAAAAATTAAGATGAACTGAAGAAATTGAGGATTGTCAACAAACTAAATAGGTGATCACGTTCAAATCCCGCTCCTATATTGAGAGTAGCTGTTGACAGTCGCATTAAGCGATGTTCTTAAATAATCAACTCCCGGTACTTTTTTGATAGAATGTGTATGTATATTGTATAACATTTTCTATTAAAATGTCCTTTCCACACTTTTATAGACAATTCCTTTGTCTTCGCACCGTAACTAATGAAAGGCAGTATATTCGACGTTGTTTTTTTTTTATCATAAATCCATTAACGCTGTCAATCCTTTCCATATTAACATTACTATAACTTCCGCCGAGGTATTTTCTATTGTTCACTCGTGCTTACTTACATTGATGGAATTTACTAAGGACAAAAGTTGGAAAACGTTGTAAATGGTATTTTCATAAAACCCCCTTTGGACTTTCATAAATGTGAGCTACAATAAGTACACGCGCGAGTTTCAAATATTTTGTAATAATAAACCGTTTAAATAACAAAATTACTTTGCGCATGGAGACATATTGACTAAAATGTTTGTAATCTCTTTTTAATGGCCTTAACTGCTAAGGAAGGGAAGTAAAAATGGGTAGGCTTATTATGAAAACATGCACGTCCTTTGTGGTTAAAGTTTATGAGAATCGGAAACACCTAAGCGAATGGTAGGTAGGGGTAGAATAAATTGTATAACAAATTAGGTCCTTAAAATTAAAAGTGTAATAATTAAAAAGTTTTTTTGTTATTGCAGTTAGCTACTGTTAGTATCTCGTTACGTCATGCGGTCACTCTTGCGGTACGAGGGCAGTCAGAAAACTAGTCGATCTTACGCATAGATATTGCCAGTAGTTTGAAAAAATTATTTTGGTGAAAAGTGGCAAGTTGTTTAGTATTTTTATTTGAGCCGTCAAAAGTAGATGATCTCAGTAAATTTGAAAACATGGAAAAAATTGGTCACCGTTATGTGATTTCCATTTGACTCTACTCTGGGGGACTGCAACATATTGGGTAGCAGAGATTAAACGAGGCCGTACAATCTGCCAAAGCGAACACCGCAGTGGTCGACCAATTGAGGTGTACACGCCAGACACGGTTAAGCGAATCCACAAAATAGTACTGGATGATCGCCGGCTGAAGGTTCGTGAGTTGCCTGAAATGATAGGAATTTCAAAAAGTGCTATACATCGTATATTAACCGAAGATATGACGATGAGAAAGGTGTACACAAATTGCGTGCCGCGCTTACTTTCAATAGAGCAAAAATAAAGTCGTCAAGATGTTTCAGTAGATTGTTTGACGATGATTCACCGCAATAAAACGGAATTTTGGCGTCGATTTGTAACCATGGATGAGACATGCGTCCACCAATTCACACCTGAGACAAAGGAACAGGAACAAACAAAGCAGTGGATTAGAATGGAAAAATCTTGTCCAAAGAAAGCGAAAATGGTTCCATCTGCAGGCTAGGTCATGGCGTTTTTTTTTTTTGGGATGCGCACAGGAATATTTTTACTGATTGTTTTCTGAAAGGAAAAACCCTCAACGGCATTTAGATGATGACGGCATTCGCCTCATTTGGCGAAAAGGAAAGTACTGTTTCATCAACACAATGCTCCAGTTCACACATCCACTATTGCGATGGCCAAAATTAATGAACTAAAGTTCGAATCATACCGTATTCGCCAGATTTAGCTATTTCGAATTGTTTTATATATTAAAACTTGAAATAATGGCTGGGTGGTAAAACATTTGCCACTAATGAACAGATGGAGTCTGCGGTTTTTGGCTATTTTCAGAAGTTTGACAGTTCTTACTAAAAATAGGGCAAAGAAGCTATTCAATGTCACTGGAAAAAGTGTATTAAGCCAAAAGGGAATTGTGTTAAAAAATAAAGAAAATTTTTTCTAACTTTTTCGAGTTTTATCTGTTAGGTCGGCTAGTCTTGAGACCGCCACTTACGGAAAGTTGTGTGTCAAAGATGATTCCCGCATGTCTCAGAAAAAACGATAAGTTATGCTTAGTATGTACTCATAATCGTTTTCTTTTTCCCTGCCAATAAGCAGTACCAGGCTGCAGATGTGGATTTTATAAATAATTTATTTCTGCGTTTCTCAATTTAAAGAATGGAAGAGCAGCAAAAAATTGTTACTACACCACGAACACCACGAACACCCTGAATTTTTTTTAATTGTTCGCAGCCATCGTTTTCTATTTATATAGAGTGGCTGATGAACGTTGTTACCAAAATCATACATAAAGATGCTGGATGAGATTTTCTATTTAGAACTACGACGATAAAGAATCCTTTTGAACTTTGTGCAGATCCTACAATATAGTAGAACCTGTTGCTTTGGCAGGCCTGTATTGGCAGTAGTCGCTAACAAGCCGATTTCAAGAAAGTCCACCTTTACGAATGGGTTCCTACCTTATTGCACATGATTTATTCTTGTAAGAATATTACAAACCAACAAATTTGAATGACTTAAAACCATGCAATCGGATGATTAATTGGGACACTTCCCATTGCAACCCTCCGGACCGTAATGAATTACAACGTCGCATAAGTAGCTGAGCTTGGAGATAATTTTTGTTATAAATATTATTTATAAAAGCCATTAAAAGAGCAATAAAAATGTATTATTTTTTAAGTAAATAGATACTATATAATCGTGTGAATTAAAAAATAAGTTCCATAATATTATCTTGTTGATAACTGTTATTATTATTATTAGTATTACCATTAATTGATTGTAAAAACCAGGCACATCTGGGGACTTTACAAAAGAACATATTATTTCTGAAATTGTTAATTTTGAGCATACACCATATATAGAAGGAAGAAGAGTAGATAATGGCAACGAACATGTAAATTTAACCGATGGACGTGGAAGTGCTGCCTACTGATATGAATTAGCAAGTGTTTAATCTGTACCACCTTGAATTTAGTGTATCTGAATAAAGTTTTAAACATAAGAATATATCAGTTTAACCTGTCATTTGTATAAACAGTGTCAGAAGGGGCATAACAAATCGGTAGATCCTTCATATTTTGCCAAGTATTGACAAAGTGGTGGTTGACAATTTATGTTATTGCAGTATACGAAGTAGGATTAAAATTTAAATTTCGGCAAATCAGTTAATTAGTGTGGAGGGCAACAGAAGGGTGTGCCCATTTATACCATTACAAATCTCCAGCTACAATCTATTAGGCGGCGACAACATTCGAAAGTCGATCAGTAGTTACTAATTTCAGTCAGTTGAACTGACTTACCTTTAATTTAATTTTTAATTTATATGGAATGTAGTAGAAATATCTGTCTTTTTCGGACGATTTCTTGCACATTTACGGAGCATTTTAATATAAGGCAACAGAAGTCCACGAGGGTTTAACGTGAGTCTCGCCGTGAAGGCCTTACCCACGGTGTGCGACACACTGGGCATATTACAATGCGGTCGCCAACGCCCCCCTAGGATAGCCAAGTAAAACTTGGGCTATCTAGGAAAAGGGGCTGACAATTGTGGTATTAACACATAGTTTCAACCCTTTTTTCGCAACCAGGAGATACCAAATTGATTATGCTAGTATGGAACATAATTCCCATTGGAGGAGGTGAGGCCTATATTACCAGCTCTTCTACTCTATGGGTCTGTAGCACCCGGTTGCAATGCAACTCCACATTCGAGCACAAAGTCTCTACCGGTGATATTGGTATCAACCACAACCCGCGTGATGCTCCCACTAGGAGTCCAACACCAAATGATCAGGCGGGAACTCAGTCCCGGGGCCTCCTGATCCCCACGCTACCGGCCAAACTCACCGGTTGGAGCTGCGTAGCAAAGCACATAGCAAAGCTACTACCAAGTCGTGATTTATACACCATACTTCAAGGGATTGGTAGTCCTGTGGCAAAAGAGTACAGACTGGACATTTTTACATACCTGCAGGCAGATGGAATATAACGAAACAGAAAGATCTAAGCAAATTAGGAATTACAGGGGAATAATAAATGGTAATGCCACTCATTTTCTACCTCAGAACTAAGTTTATCAAGCGCATGATGTTTACTATATATAACTGAATTCAGTGCAACTGCTACGTAGCGAGCTAAGAATGTATGAGATAAATCGGTCAGGTGTACAAAACGTACTACAAGTGGCGTGGTTGCTGGGTAAAATTTTCTCAAATTTTTAACAAGTATCGTAAACGGATACAGTGGACAAATTTAGATTATTGCAGATTATTGCAAATAAATTGAAAAAGGTTAAATTTCGAAACATATATTAACTTAAACTATGTACCAATATTCAAGTTTCGGTAACATTAGGGTGCAGCAGCTGGAACATAATGCACAAAATGTTATTATACATGTTTGGATATTTCAACGTATTTTCTAACGAAAGAATAGATTTTTGAAATTGATTTAGGGATTCCCCATAGTATAGAGTTGGCACCAATGCTTAAAAAGCATCATGCTTATATTAAAGTTGTTTCGACGAATGAAAGTGATATGCATTGGCGCCGTTTTTTATATACCTCACATATAAGTTAGCCAATTTAGCAAACACCGATGGTTGGTCTATTGCGTTTCAAAACGGAAGGCAATAAGTTGTGATAATAAAGTTCATTTAGTCTAAAAATGAGCGACAGTAAGATCATTAAATGTGAGAAGCATATCTTTTTTATGGGATGCAAGCGAATTTGTTTAGTTATAATTTAGTTTCTTTCATATGCAATCATTCAGAGCATTTGCCGATAAGAATGTAGCGATCAACCATGGTCCTTCTGGTACTTCGCACAATTTTGCACCAATGCAAAAGGTATTATTATTTGTACAGATTGACTGACTTACATATATACTCGTATATACCTTCAACCAAAGGCCCTTTACCTTTGTGTAATCAATGAAATAAATCAAAATTGAAACAATATCACAATTAAAATTATAACCCTCTGAGCCCAAAAAATGTAGACTGATTTTTGCTAAAATCAGCAATTTAGTGCAACTGAGTGAACGATATGAATCTAGCAATAAATTGGAGGTAATCTATGTTACTTCGATGGAAGTTTCTAAAGAGGGCGTGGTTTTTTTAATTTTATTAAGCATTATGATACAATACAATTCACATAACTTTGAGTGATTGCTGACTACAAATTCGCGATTGCAGTGAAAAAATTAAATTTCGACAAATCTGTCAATTTGTATGGTAGGCACCAGAGGGGTTGCGGCGATGTCCCCAATTTTCATTCTCTAGACTTACAACGGCAAACATATGATGTGTGCCTATACAACATATGAAACTATACAAAGATATGAAACTGTGAATACCAGTATATGGGATAAATCAACTATTTGGGCCATTTGGAGGTAGCGGAAAGGACGTGGTTAATTAAAATATTTTTTTCAAATTTTACCAAGCATTAAGTCAATGAAATGAACAATAACATAGGCTAATACTGATTCGAAATTTCAGAGAAAGGATAGAGTTTTGGGAAATTGAATAATTTGTATTAGGGTAGCAAGAAGGGTACGGAGATGAGACCCATTTTCATTCTCAAACTTTACTTTATCAAATGCTTAACTTTTGCCAAATTTGTACCGAATTTTTGAGCCTAATTGCTCATTTGTATGGGATGCTAATTGTGCAAATTGTTAAGAATATTAAGACTTACAACAGTTATGGTGTCCATCATCCAGTAAACTAGCCAGCCATCCAGCCAGATAGATGGAGATCGCTCTATCGACCTAAAAAGTTCTGAAACACATGAGGTCAGAAGATATTTCTTACTTTAAATGCTTCTTCTGTATGTTGCATTTTTGGTCAAATCAAGTGATAGTATAAAAAGTATAAAAGTTGGAATTGTATTGGCTGATGCGCTAAGCTGGACCTTTTTTTATATTAAGAATATACTATAACTAAATTTGAGCTATATGTGAGCGCTTCTCACATTCATTGAGGTTACAAACATTCTGTTTTTAGACTCACTCCAGGGAACGTACAGTTTAATGACGATTAGGAACACACAGTTTCTCACAGTTTTAAAAGCATTAACAAGACTTGCCGATTACTCGACTACTCGAAATGTTTGTCAGACATATAGATGTAATCATCGTTCAAATAATCATAAGTGGATGTATGGGGGTTTGAACCTGGGATTGTACGAACGATAGTCGCGCGTACTAAACATCGCGCTAATATACCATAGTGACAGAAAATACTTCTATTAGTCGGTTTGGTATTGTATCTGAAAATAAAAAATACATGCTATTTTTAAATTCGAGTATTTCATTTCGCAGATTTTATCTCCTTTGCCTCGCATGTAACTTTTCCAAATAGTTTTCTAAAAAAAGGGAAACTATATTTATATTTATGTTCCGACAACGAAATTTATCCTAATTTTTGAGCATTTAAATTATTACATGAAGAAAAAATTCAGTCATCTTCATTTAACTAAATTTAGATGAAAATTATATATATATTTATGGAATCATATCAATTAGGTATTTTTTCTCTGCCACAGATATTATTATTTTATCCATTGGTTTTGAGATAAGTTTTATCTATTCTTCCTTCACTTATTTCCCTTTCGGAACGTTGTAGCATTTTGAATTCTTCTTGTTTATTTAAAGAATCACGATACGTTTATATAAACGAATCACAACAATATCATCTACAGAATTGAATGTTTCTTAATTTGTAGTTTGGACTCCACGTATGTACGGCCATAACTAAAAATTCATGTTCATGTTTTCGGTTGACTGTTTTGTAGAAATATGCAGAATATTGTGGTACGAATTGTTATTTTGTGTTAGCCAGGGATTACATTAAATACTTCCTTAACCGTTTTATAAGCATAAAGTTGTTTCGTTACCTTCCAGCTTAACCTTTTTTGTGGCACAACAATTTTTTTTTTTTTTTTTTGGAATTTTTAGTACCATGATTTAGTGATAATGGCCTCTCTGCAGAAATTTTTAAGGCGAAATCAGTCACTCATTGAATCATCGAAATTAAAAACTTCGATATATAAAATAAGCTACATTATAATCAAGATTTAATTTGAGGAAAGTATTTGTTAAGAAACTTTGTTTTATAAACTTTTTATAAACATATATATAAAAGGTACTAAATTTGAGTAAATGTGAGTGTCACGGACTTGTGTATTTAAATATGTAATATTAGCAGATTTTCCGTCTTACGATGTCTTCGAAATACTGAATTGCAACCTAATTAGTAATAAACTCTTAGGTCATCTCGTAGGTTAATTTAAATATACTTTTTGAGAAATATCTTAACGTCTTTCATGTTTACCGAAATTATATATTGAGTTATCATTCCTGGTGAAATTTCAGCATTAATTATAATTTTTCAAAAAAACTATTAGATATATATTCCGGAAATAAGGGCCGAGATAAACAACAATTTTAGTAATGAAATTTTTATTAACAAAGAGATTGAAGTGAATTTAAATTAACTCCTTCTTAAAAGCTCAGAGGTCGTTTTTTCTTTTGGATGCACATGTATGTTTCTATACTTTTGAATGAATATATAAAAATAGTTGGATAAACCGTCAGCCACTTTTCCTTTCTAATGTAATACCTTTTTCACATTTCAGCGGCAATCTTTCCACGTGGTCTAATCCTGAAGATCACTACATTCATTTGGCTCTTTCGATAAATTATGTGCTAAAAAATCGGGTTCTAATTATACCTTCAACCAAAAGAATGAATGTATTATATGTAATATTTGATACGCCCAAAAATGTACCACTCAGAAAGAGGAGTTTAAAGTAGCAAGTATCTGTTAACTTTCTTGGCTTTTTAAGTTGATTGAGCAATGCCCGTCCGATACTTGTTAAGCTGTTTAATACCCTGTAATAACCCTGTATTTTCTTGGAAAGCCGCCAGGGTTTTGTACATCCGTTCGCGCCTTCCGGTACCTCCATAGAAATCGACCGATTTAACGAAATTATTTATTTCCATGTAACTTATAATCTGCAGTTTGCGGCAATCTAAAATTATGTACTTTTTACTGTTGCAAAATGCAACAACAAAAATGTGGAAAAAATAATCCGATTAACCACACCCCTTGTGGTACCCCCGTACGAATAACAGATTTAACTCATAAGATCTTAGGATCATTCACCTCATTTGTTACAGTTAAACTTGTCACATGTTAACGACTTTCTAAAGCAGGATCCTGAAATGAAAATTATCCACATTGCCACAACCCTTCTGATTTCCAAAATTTATTCTTTCCCTTATAACTCCACATTCGTAGTTGACATCAACCTGAAATTTAATTTGTTGTATTGTTTCATATTTTCTGGAAAAACTCAAGGAAAATCGAGCAACCAGCTTCGGTTTTTGATAACTCCCACACAAATGCCCTGTTTAATATGTATATATATATATATATATATATTCTCAGCTTCATGTTATTCAACAAGTTACGCTCAATTCAGGCAGATTTGGTGCACATCATGCCTTTTATGGATTAAGTTCTGAGAATGAAAATTGAGCACTTCGCAACTTCCCTTCTGTCATCTTCTAAATAATTTGATTGTATTATTAACACTGCAATATCTAACTAGTGGATTGCAGTGGCTTAAGCCTGTGTCAAAAGTATTGCATTGCAGAGCTTTGAACATTGGAGAAACTAAACCGGACAATCAGGCTTTTTCTAGTAAATCCAAGATAAATGCCTTTTCGTTCAATTGTACAAAACTCAATACAACTTAAAATATAATCAATTAGTAAACTTAGTTTCATGAATAGAACTGGGCTGCATTGCCAGTACCGACCAATTCAATTTAACGCACCAACCACTCAATTAGCCGATTTAGCAAAAGTTAATCTTTATATATATAATTCTACTGTACGGGCGTTGTCAGTGAACTCCTCCTAAACGGCTGGACCGCTTTGCATCTGGGTGGTGCCCGGGATGGTTTAGATTTACAATTCGGTCCAATTGGACAAAGGGGCGTGGTACCTCCCATACAAACAAAAACTTAAAAATCAATTATTTCTGCTCCTGCTTACGGTATTTGAACAAAATTTGGTGCGTAGATTTGGTGTACACATCTTAAGTGTTGCTGCAAATATGGGCGGGATTGGACAATGGGGCGTGGTACCTCCCATACAAACCACAAATTAAAAATCCATTATTTCTGCTCGTGCTAACGGTATTTAAACAAAATTTGGTATATAAGTTTGGTGTACATATGGTAACTTCTGCTGCAAATATGGGCGGGATCGGACGAAGGGGCGTGGTACCTCCCATACAAACCACAAATTAAAAATCCATTATTTCATCTCCGGCTAACAGCATGTGAACAAAATTTGGTATATAAGTTTGGTTTACATATTGTAAGTTCTGCTGCAAATATGGGCAGGATTGGACAAATAGGCGTGGTACCCCCCGAAGAAATCAAAAATTAAAAAAACCATTATTTCTGATCCTGTTATAGGAAAATTTAAGTTTTTCAAATACTGACTTTATTTCACTTCTCATTTTTCTATGTTTCCCGACAGACAAACAAAGAACGTTGTACATGTGAAAGCGTTGCAGTAATTTTAAATCTCAATTAAATTGACTTAAATTAAATAATTTTTAAAAACAAAAAAAGTATGAAAAGCATTCAGTTAAATAACCAAACTTTTCTAACAAAAATTTAAATACAGAACCATCTATCCTGAAAATTGTAAATCATTAATTTGCCACCTTTGAACGAAGTTTGCCGGATCCACTAGTATTTATATAACTTTTACTTTTGTATTTTACTTCTTTTGTTGCGTATTGATTTGTATATGTAATCCCATTCACCAGATTGAAACTTGTGTTCTGTTCTGATCCACAATACATAAATTATATCCACAAGATGAACTGCAAGCTTTAAATTGCATTCGTATGTTGAAAAATCATACAATGTTGCCTTCAAATCATTCAAAGCTTGGCCTTAGCGATAAAGCCACATCATTTGAAAAATCCAATACTGATGCAAAAAAAAAAAAAAAAAAAAACATTCAAAAATGCCACCACTCCACTTGAATGCAATAAAATATCTCAGACAATAACTGCGTCATCTTAAATACCATTTTAATGGTTTATGAGCATTTTATTTCCTTTATGACCGCTTGCATGTAATCCACTTAGTATTTATTGTTATTGGAATCTTTAAAAAACAGAAATGTAAGAGTCTGGTGCAAGTAGCTGGTGGAAGCTGATTATCATATTTTACACATTCCATAAACGTTATGTAAAATATTCGGTTTACGTACTTGGTAAGGATTCCGTAAAATGTTCGGTTTGAAGTTATTGGTATATTTATATTCTAGATTAGATTTCCGGCGAAGATTAAAATAATATATGATAACTGAAAAGTCCATTCAACTGCTGGACAAAAAATCGGACACAAAGATTATGTATTAGATATTGGCAAATCTAAGAAGCTAACAATTTTAGATTTGCTGCTTTCATCATGCCCATCTGGGATGTGAGTAAATAAACCAACGCCATTTAATACGCATTTATTTAGTTATTAATATATGTAATACAAAACTCAATGTAAGTTTAATTTAAAGTGAACTCTTTTCTAAATTGGAATCATAGAATGTAGAAAAACTGTTTGAAAATGTTAAACATTATGTAATTCATTCATTATTCCCATAATTTGTTTGGTGAAAATTTTCATAAAATACATATTTTAGGGCAAATGTTGCAAATACAAAAAATGGAATAAAATTGTGCAAATTATTTACATATTTTAGATTTTGAAGATAAAAATGGTTGATAATCAAGATTTTACAATCTCTTAAAGATTGGATGCAAAGGAGTCTTCACTGACTTTATATGTAAGCCTTTCCGCAACGCAGATTACATTCTTAAAATCAAATTCTTTCAATCCCATCCAAATTGGAGAACAAAATGTTGAATCATCCTCGACAAGAAAAAACGTATAATAATTTTATTGCAACAGGGTCTTTAAAATCTTTACAATTTTACCCGCGGGGACGGAGGTTGATATAATTTGATACGGGCAAAATTATAACACCCTGAAGGAAACGTTTAAAGTACCAAATATCTTTTCATCAAGCGTATTTCATGAATTTTTAAGTTTGTTGAGCAATTTCCGTCTGTCTGGCTGGTTGGTTGATGGACACGCTATCTGCCATAAATCTTTATAAAACTTTTTAAAACGTTTAAAGCACAGGTATTTTAACGGATCGTAGCCAAGTGGTTTAACAAACTAAATCGGTCCAATCTTTCTATTGTCTCTCCTAAAATGTATTCGATTTTCTTTGTAACCCCCCATTGGTTAACCGTTACCCAGTAAAATATGAAAAGATAAACTAATTAATACCGTCCCTTCTGTTAACTCTTAAGCAGGTGACCAATTTAATCCATATGTTAGATTCAAAAGTTTTACATGAAATTCAATCAAATTTTGCGTATATCTTGCGTTTTGTAATTTTTCTTTTTTTTTAACCGGTCCCTTTTTGCACCTCTCGTACAAATAACCGATTTAATCTATATATTCTTAAGTCCAGATCTCTAACTTCGTTGCACCAAAATCCCCTTAATTTGATACGTTAAAAGCTATAGTAGAGTCTGAAATAAAAATGCACAAATCATCAGTAGCTTTGCTCTGAGAATTAAAATGGGATGCTTTGCCACACCTCTTCTACTACTTTCCACCGATATAACCAAATATTATTTTTCCCGTGTAATTTATAATTTGTAGACTGGAGTGACCTAAGGCTTCATCAGCTGTATTACATTATAATAATTGCTAAAAATTTGAATAAAATCACGTCGAAAATTGTACCTTTCTGGCACCTAACACACAACGAACCCACTAACCATATTCGAAGATTCATATACTTCATTCTGTTGCACTGAATTCATTATAATTTATCAATCATTACATAGTTATTAAACTTATTTATTGAAATGGATCCGCTGCCAGGCCTATTAGTGTACATGACATTGCAATGTTGAAACACACGAATTTTTCACAAAACTAGTTTTAAAAATCAATTTTTTCAAAAATCCACATTTCGCATAATTCGCCATAAAAAAAAACGAGCAAGCTGGCTTTGTTCGAATTTTCGCTATGGAGCAAAGCTTGAAGGAAAAAAAATTTTTTTTAGAAGATCAACCTTACAGTGAAAAGTTGGCTTACTTACAAAATGTAAATGTAATGAAATGACTCGGCCTTCAATCTTTGCACAGTAACCAGACTTATCTGGGAACAATTCCAGATATGTGAGGAAGAACTGTCAAAATGTCATCTTATGTGCTATATGAGCCTACATGTAAACATACACTGCTATTTAGAAATGTATCCTATTCCGATTGTGTACCATCGGATTCAAGATCGTATTTACAATGAGCTCCTTTTTGAAGTGCTCTCTAAAAGTACAATCATTTCTATAAGAATCCTACTAGGAGACAGGCTGACGAGTGTAATACATTGAACAAATTACTATACATTACACAATCCGATGTTAATTTTGGATTTTCAGAATCCGACCAATATTTTTAAATTTAAATATTGCAAAGACGATAAGTATTGAAAGTGAGTTGATGGATATTGTAGACCCACTTTTGTTCTTATAGATATTATGTCTTTGTGGCCACCTCGAAATCATAAATATCCCTAAGATATTTTGGTATGATTATTTATGATAATGAAGAATATTAATGATAACAAAATGGGAGCTTAAATGTCATATATTTTGATTTGTTTCACTATCAATATTAATTTTCTTCACGAGGCTAAGATATTACTTCAAGTAATTCAAAATAATCAAACTTTGTGCGTTAAATATGGGTATTTTCGACACGAAATTAATTTTTTTAGGCAGTACAACTTTTTGATACGTATAATAAATGTAAGTTAGTGTCGATTAAACATTCTCAATGCAAAATAACCTGGCAAAGCTGCGCAAAATTTAAAATGTTGACAAAGCAATTTGGAAATTGCGTTCTTTATACAAGTTTCGACGACATTTGTAATACCGACAACATAAACCTATAAATTCACGGTTTCCTCATCAAATTACTTGGAACGATCAATATCTATACTTTGTAGATATAACCATCTGAATACGAAATAGGACGGGAATAATTTCTTGTTATTTGTATGAATTTAAATAAACATTTTTTTTAATTTTTCAGAAACAGGTAAACTGAAGCACCTTCCGCTTAACTGAAAATGACGATTTTGAAAAACCTGAAATACTGTTTCAGAGAAAAAAAACAGGTTTACAGGTTTTCGGTTTCAGTTTTGAACGAATTAACCTATTTGATTTATCTGCTGAAACTGTAATTTGCAATGTGTTAGTTACTAAAAACTGAAATAATAATAAATTTGATCCTTTTTATTTTTATTTTTATTCTTTTTTATAATTATCTAGTAGTTTACCGTTCCATTTGCATTTAAAGTACCAAGTATGTTTTGACAAATTGTGTTTAATCACTTTTTAAGTCGACGAGCAGTATCCAGTTGTCCGACTTTCCAGCTGGCTAATTTGTAGATGCCCTAATATTTTGTCAGATCAACGTCGGGGATAGTAGATTGTACATAATTGCCCTTCTAGTGGGTCCCATATAATTTGAAATAATTTTCCAAATTAAATTTTTCCTATAACGCAAGATTTATAGACAGTCATATTCTAAGTTGTTATATATCGTATTACTTTATAATGCTTGTCTGAATCTGAAAAAGAACCGACTGATTGTCCGTCCCCCTTCTTGTGGCCCCAAGCAAATAACCATTTAATCCATATGTGGTTAGGTTAATAATATCTTTAATTCAACTACACTAAACTCAGTCAAATTTGGTGCAAGCTCCGAATTTACTAGAAAAGGGTATCAGAAGGGAAATGAACATTATTTGCTCTTCAGATTTTTAGCCATTCTGGCCTCTCGCAACAATTTCTAGATTTTTCGAAATTCCATTTTTTTACTTGTATCTCCTGGTTCGCAACGACGTAATTTTTTTTTTTTATTGAATTGATTTGTAATGGATGGCAAAACTTGATAAGTCTCGAGCAAATAACCACAATGAACTAAGTTCAGAGAATGGAATCAGAGACCTTTGTCACTCCCCTTCTAGTGTCTTTCATATAAATGAGTGATTTAACCCATCCTTATTCTCAGCTTAATATCTTTCAGGCAGTTACCTTGAATTGTAATAAATATGAAATACATCATGAATTTGAAATGGAATTCTTTATCGTATTTTAAACAAAATATAATTTATGAATAAAGATTTATCAAACGTATATCGAAATTACTGCTGAAAAGAAGTAAAGTGAAATGAAAGAAACATACAAATATTTCAATACAACGGTGTCTCTAAAATCTCATTTGTTTCAAATTAGTGCAATTACACGCTATACCTTCTGTAATCAGTAATAAGTTCCAATATTAAGTCAATATTTAGTTCAATGCATAGCTAGGAAAAGTTTCTTTGCATCAACGCCATCACTTTAGCAAATTATTAAAAATATCGCGCGCATTAACTTATAGTCGATTATATATTTTATAATGTACACTTCCAATAATTCATTAGATATAGTCGCTCAAAATTGTTATTTGTGTGGGCTGTGCCATGCCCCCTTTGCCCAATCAACACCTAATATAGCCTATGATTTTTTGCTGGGTGACATAAAATAAAAAAAAAAATTACGATAATTGGTCCATTAGTTTGGACGCCTATTCGAAACAAAGATGTAAATATTCATATCACATACAAACATTAAATTTTATATATGTTGATTAGAGTTTCGTAAGTGATATACATTTGTATGTTAGGCATTTTGTGTAGCAAAATTAACTCCGATACAGATTAAGCACACTTTTGATGCACAATTTAAGATTTTGTGTTAAATTACACCATTTAAAATGTTTGTAATTGCCTTTTTGTGGGTACTTAACGAAGTGGCAAAATTTCTTTGACATTTAAACTGGCCATTGTGGCTACGAAAAATCGTATTGATCAGATGGTTTCATGTTCGAGTAGTGGATGCCACAAACTCTTTCACCACGATTGGATTAATTCACAATGTTAAACTAGTAATTGGAGGAATACCAATTAAATATTTAATACGGCAATTGAGTTTCATAATTGAATCCGATTTTAAATGGTTTCTGTGCAATATATCAACATTCAAATTGCGTACTTATTCGTTATTGAACGATAACGTACATATCCATAGTACTCGTTTTCATATTGTTAATCCAAGATACGTTAGTCGGAATTGGTAAAAAAGACGTTTACACACTATCTAGTCGTATGAATGAATCGAAGTGAAGACGGTAATGGTAGATAGATAGTGAAATTCAAGAGGAAATGTAATTTTTGCCCGAATTTTGTCAAGCGAATAAGTTAATATATCCAATTAACTCATTTGTTATAATATATATATTATTTTTTGGATAGGTGTATGTATTGACTCGCACTTCTTTTAAGCGTCCGTCGTGCAATTGTCATATTGATTGATCCTGGTCTTCAAACAATACCATTACAGAAATTTCAAATATATTTTATATATATTTTATATATTTTATATACCATATACTTTTATCCAACGTCGCCCAGCGTTGGTGCATAAACAGTAAGGTGTGACAGGAGGGTCGCGGCAAATCAGATGGTATAGGGAAATCGGTTAATTTGTATGGAACGTACCAGAAGGGGGCGGGGATGGCACTCATTTTCGTTCTCGTAACTGAGTTCACTCCAGTTTCACAGAGGACGACACGCCGACGCAATGGGCAATCGTCTAATCTACCATAGCCAACTATTTAACTTTTACAGAAGAACGACTGAAATTCAGAAATTAAGCTAACGAATGAGCACCAGAAAGGATGCGACAATGCGCTCCAATTTTACTCTCCGAATTTATTTCACCAAACGCCTGATGTCTGTCAATTTAAATTCAATACGATTCATATAAAGGATCGGTCGACTGTAGGGGGAGCTACAAGAAAATGCGTGGTGAACCTGTTAATATTCTCAAATTTGCGCTATGAACAATATTTGAAGTCGCGACAGTCTATGAACAAGATATCGCAGGGATCAACCTGAGTTTCAGAAAATCTATCAAGACACACAATCACTGGCTATGATCTGACGATATATTGGACTTTGCCAACAAAAAAAAATTTCATAAAGTTTTGTGACAGTTATCGCATCTACAGTACCAGTCAGCTGGCCAGGCAAGCGGACATCGCTCAATCAGCTTAAAAAAACGTGAATCATATTTTGGGGTATAAAATGGTATAAGGTAAGTTGAAAAGAAATTCATTGTTGTTCCGTTATATGGCTTTGATAATCTGTATCTCGCTTTGTGTAAGTACGATCGGAAAAGAAAGAACTCGTACCTTAAACCCTATTCAAACAGTTTTGTGACTGCTTGCCTGAAAAATATATAGAAAATACTTCATATTTTATAGTTTTTCTTCGATAAAGACGAAATCATGGTCGAGGCGGAGGGAAATGCGAATAATGTTTATAATCCTGATAATGTAACAGTCAATCATGTGCAATTTTGGTTTAGTCGCTCCGGTAATTCTGATACCAAAAATGCATCACTTTCTGGAAGGCCAATTGTCGAAAATATCTGTAGAAGCTCTTTGGCAAGCGCTATTTCTATTGCTCAGGAGATAGTCATTGCAAAAACTATTTGGAACCACTTGAATAAAGCTGGATGCAAAAATAAATGTAATGTAAGACTATGTAGGATAAAATATAAGTCAACTTGGGAAAAAAACCGTCCTCTGTATCCATCTGCTAATCGCAACAAAATCTAACTATGAAGCGAATACTAAAACTATGGTAAGTTAAGCACCCACTGTCATTTCTCCATCATGCATTAAACATACACGCTGACCGACGGACGGACATCAGCACAGACATTTCCGTCGGGTAAACTGACTTATACAAAATCAACGCCCTTTTGTGATGCTGGAAAAAAAAATACTCTGAACAACTTTATGACGTTTGGGAGATATAGAAGCACCACCGACTTGTGGTACCTTATTAGGTATGGCAGTGCAATATATTCTCATTCGGAGTACAAAATGCCTGATACAAGTTCCACTGCACTGAATATAGTGCAATTGAATGGAAAATACAAATCTAAGATTTTATAAGTTAAACAAGGTAATTTGCATGAAAGGTACAGCAGAAGTCGTGGACATAATTTTTTTTTAACCAATATTATGACGCAATAAAATTGACAAGAATTTAATTAACTTTAAGCTACGAATTAAGGAATACAGTGGAATATCAAATTTTTGTAAATCGGTAAATTTGAACGGGAATTACTAGCATAGGCGTGGTAATGCGCTTCGTTTCCATTCTGGAGCTCTACTTTGGTAAACGCTCAAAGTGTGCCAAATTTGGCTAAATTTATGTACGATATGAGTACTCGCATATATATGAATTAATTCGGTCATTTATATGGGAGGGCAGAAAGGGTGTGGTCATCGGCACATTCTTTTCAACATTTTACCAGGATTATAATGCAATGAAATAGATAAAAATACGAACTGCTGCAGGCTATGGAGGAGCAGTTGCAGGCAGAAAACTAAATTTTGGAAAATCGGTTAATTTGTATGGGAGGTATCAGATAGGGTCGGTCGATGTAACTCGTTTACAATTTCATTGATGATACGATCTGTGCAAAGTTTTCAGAAGTTGCAAATAGCCAGAGAGACGGACTTAACTCGACCAACTCAAAAACTCATGAAACGCGTTTGTATAAAAGATACTGGGTACTTTAAACGCTTCAAACCGAGGGAAGTTAATAATATTGTGAAAAATGTTGAGGGCAGCTACAGCAAGCTCTCTTGGCAAATCGATATATGTCGTGTAGTGTTTCATTTTTGTTTAATCGTTAGCAACAAATATTTTTCTCGTTCGTCCCCTGGGACTATGGTTGAAAGTGTTAGAATCCTCCTGAGAGCCCGAGCTGCCGGAGAAGCAACCATAGTGCCGCTGTGGGGCACGTACCAGTTCATTTTTTAGTTAGTTTTTAGAAACTCTATTTGGTTGATTTTGATAAATGTTTTGATCTATTTCCGATTTGAACCTGAAAACCTGAAGACTTACAATGTTCCTATTGTGAAAAATCGGACTTCAAACCGTTGCCAAATAATATTATTGGGCTGTGTAATGTGCAGATTTAAAACTATCCGTACTCCGCATGGAAATGATAAATGGGCGACGCATTTTGCCCACCTTTGATCTATGGCTTTTTCTTTTTAATCTCAAGTATCACATATGGAAGGATAAATACAATATCCCACCCTCGTTATGGTGCATCACCTACTAGAGCTTTATAGAAGTACGAATGTGCGAATGAGATTATATATCATATCGTTCCCTTCACGTACTAGACAACGTCCTGCATACATCTGTCTTGAATGACAAATATGGTATTTTACTGGGGATGGATGAGAAATGTCAAAATATTACAAAAAAAAAACACAAAGAAATGTTATTAATTCATAACCCCTTGAGGGACATTCACAATATGAAAACAAAACGGAGATAACAACGCAATTCGTTCGTATATGATTAATGGCGTTTAGGAACTGACGAGGCATATGCTATTTGCTTGGAAATGATTTTCATTTTCACTAAGTGAATCCTGAACAATTTCCCGTCTATAACTATGTACATGCAGCAAAGCGATTTGTTTATGACATAAAAAAAACTTTGCCAAATAGTTTGGTTTAAACGTACTAATTTTTAATATTTCAGTGCAGTTAAAAGAAACCAAGTTGTCGGTTACAATATGTAGAGTCACAATGTCCTCCTAAATAGGTCACTTTCAAAGCAGTACATATTAGTGGTAACTTTACTCTAACTAAGAAAAATTTGTCCTTCGATATCAACCGTTGTTTAAAAATTGAATCTGTTAAAAAGTGCATAGAAAACACTACATTTTGTAAATATTTTAAAAATTTACATGATAATTTGTTGTATCATTTATGTATTACATACCTTCCATAAGTAGGATATCCCGCAGCAGTCAAATCAGGCGACCATGGAGACCAATCAACATCACCATTTCTTGAAATAACTTGTTGTGGAAAGAGGTCTCGCAGCAAATCCATTGTAATCCTATCTGTATGCAATGTGGCATCGTCGTGTTGATACCACATGTTAATCAAGCCCAAGTCATGCAGTTCTGACGTTAAAAAGTTTTCAATCATACCACGATATCGCTCCCCATTGACAGTTACCGTTACGCTGTTTTCAGTTTCAAAGAAGTGAGATCCAATGATTCCTCTGACCAAGTTGCATGCCAGACTATGACTTTTAATGGATGCAAAGTTGACTGATCAATAATTTGAGGGGTTTCCATTGCCAAGAACCGACTATTCTATTTATTTACATATCCATTCAAATGAAAATGTGATTCGTCCCTCGTTATGATTTTGTCATGAAAATCGGGGTCGTCATGGGCGAGATGTAACATTGTATTGGCATATGCACTGCGGCGTAAATGGTCTTGTGGAAGAAGCTCTTGTGTCAACTAAATCTTAAATGGAAACAAATACAAATCCTTGTACATAATTGTGGCTAAAGTTGTTCTTTGAAGACCAAGCTCCTGAGCACGGCGTCGAATTGAGGTTGATGGATTGTTTTGAACACTTTCTTCAGCAGCAGTAATGTTTTCAGCCGATCTTGCAGTATGTAGTGGTCCATGAATGGCCCCATCAGCTACAGACCCTCTTTCTTCGAAATCATTCATACATTTATCTTGTAATATTGCGTCTTGTTGGCACGTTGTTTCTCCCAAAAATTTCACGTAACTTTCTCATCGTGATAGTAATCGATGATGGATTTTGCTAAAATGTTTTAACGATAAAAAAACACGTTGGTTTATCGAATATTTTACTGCCAAATATGAACTGTCAAGATCGCTAACGATGCGTCTGGCAAAAAGTGAGCAGCCACAACGTCCATTCACGTGATTAGCAAGTGCGCTTCCGGAATCCCTGCCGCACATAAAGTAGAACTGCAAAAATCTATGTGGTTCGCTTGGCATTTTCAGCAATGAGCCCCCTTCGAATTGACTTCAGGAAAAGGTTAAAATCTGGATCAGTATCGATAAGTAAACCGTTCAATGGTTTATTTGGTGTTTTAACTTCTGGTAGTTACACCTTTCTTTCTGGCTCATTTTTAAATTTGAGAGTATGGCATTCCTTGTCCATAACAACAAATACTATTTTTGAGTGAGCATAATATGATGATCGAATGACTGATGTGCCTGTTGGCGCTGTTGTTGGTCATTTGAAGTGCGTCTGTTGAATGCGAAACGGCGTGCTTGCATTTGTTCTAACCTTCTAAGTTAATTTCGTTCAGCTCAAGCATCTTCTGATTTTCCTTGACGCAATTGCGCCATGCTCAAATACACATCAGTATTTCCCTGCTGGATTTGGTCTTCTGTGCTTTGGGCTCTTCTATTTTGTATTCTTGCAGCTTTTTTTGTTTGATGGCCCACATTAGCACCTTTGCGTCTTACTGGCATTGCTCACTGTACAGAACACCCATAAATAGAACTTATTGAATTATTTAATCATTTTTAAAAACAAAACATTCATTAATAATAAATAATAATTAATAATAAATGTATAAGAATAATTTATACCTGTAAAATAACAGCTGTTGTTGGCGGGAGTTCGTAACACATGTTGAGTACATTAGAGGTTATATAGATTACTCAATTAATTAATATTGTGAGCTACAGGTCAAACTAATAATTTTATTCATTTTCGATGAAATAGGGAATAGATAATTATGGCATAGCAAATATATAATAAAATTAGTTGAAAATTACACTGTGACCGTCAAACGTCTACAATAACAATTGTAAACGTTACCACCACGTTCGATCGATAAACAATGGTAGTTGCCAAAAACTATGTAGGGAGTGCAAAAAGGTTTATTGTGTGAAAGTGACACCGGTAGGTACCTGTTCTATAATCAGGGTTGGAAATTATTAAATTACTAAAATGGTTATTAAAATATAGGGGCTGATGATAAAAGTGGTAAAATTGAGAAGTTATATGTATTTTTTAATTCCACATCACAAAAAAGAAAATAAAAACAAAAAATGTTGCCCCAAAAATAACAAAAAAAAAAAAAATCTGGGGTGGTCCCCACCCCTACCCATCCCATCTCTCTGGCAAAGCTCGAATTCTGTCATGATAAAACTGTTCATGTTTTGAAGCTATCCACGAATCTAAGCATTCCTAAATGACATCAGTGATGATTGCGCTTGGTTATAACAGCTCGTAACAAATAACACTGACTTGGTCCCACCAAATACAGAGCTTATCCTTCGCAGAGTAAATATTCGATAGAGGCGACGACGTAGAAACATGACCGGGCATCGCATCGCAATGCCCCTTGGCTTCAACTCATAACGAACCCAAGTTCTTTTCTTTTGAATCATTTCCAACGCAAGATATCGCCTGGAAATGGCTTAGCGATCAACTCCTAGTAAGCTCTACCTGCGTTTGGCACGGGTCCCCATCAAGCAATGCCGTAAATTCAGTGTTTCCGAAGGTTTTTCGCCTCCCTTTACGCGAACGGTCGTCACATCAAAACCACCGTCTTTAAAACCACGGAACCAATCTCGACACGTTGTTTCGCTTAAAGTAGCATTTCCGTAAACGTTTTAAAGCTGCAGCCGCCGTTTTCTTCGGGTAAAATCAAGAATTCCCGCATATGACGAATATTAAAACAAAAGCATGCATATTCACACAACCAAAAGAATATGACGTCAATAGAAAATTATTATTGTGCCATATGCCTAAGCTTGGCTCATGACGTTTAGGTTGTGGCAGAATTGACTAGCACCTACAGATGGCGCCATCTGTTGATGAACAGTACGAGCTTAGTTACGCACCTAATACATATAAAATTTCATAAAAATCGGTCGAGCCGTTTCGGAGGAGTATGGCAACTAACACTGTCTATATATATATATATATATATATATATATATATATCTATATATATATACTAGCGGACCCGGCGAACTTCGACTCGCCACAATTTAACGCCTTCAGATAAACTCCCGAGTAATAATAAAAAACAGATATCTCAAATTTCAATGTGATTTATTTGAATGGAATCGAAATCAGTAGAGAGCATTATGATGAACAATATTTTTTGATTTGTTTTCCGGCGCAAAAACAAACAACGAAGACGGTTGTCCCCAACACGCGAACTGGCAACGTACAGCTGACCGTACGAAAAACAGGGAGATTAATCCCACAGACTTCCAACGATTGGCCTTGCGATTTATTGATTGTCATCGCAAAAGCTAATCGAATGGGGAACTGAATCCTTTTGAATTGGTATGGAAGATCAGTTGGAGTTATCGAAATTCGTGGGATAAGGACTTCCTCTCCTTTGAATTTGTCCTTGATGATCGTCGCTCGAATCACATTGTTCATCAGTTTCTTGATGGACAATTGCGTACCACTGCACAATTTCGGATGATTCAGATTTCGCAACATGGGTATGATCGATCCTACCTTCAGCTGTAAATTATGCGGCGGAGTTCCTGGCACATCAAGCGAGTTCAAAAATTCCTTCGGATAGTTTGTCGCTTCATCCTCGTCGGTCACTCTGTCAATAGATTTGTACGAATACAGTTTTCCAGCGATTTGACTTTGAATAACTAAATTCAAGCCATGACGTCCTTACTCTTAGCTGCTGTTATTGCCAGTTCACTAATCCAATCGAGATTTTTATAATGCCGGGGAACACTTTGGTGATGAGTTCCTCCTTCGACAATGTGATGTGGTGATTGTACAACGCGAACTTGTGCAATATGGGCACGTCTCCATTCATTTTGTTCAGCACGTTACTCTTGCGTTTAATTATCACAAATATTTGACTAATTATTGCACGACATGTACGACGTCCAAGGTTTGATCGTCTAATAGGTGGAATTAGTCAAGCAAATAACTCTCCTTGAAATAGAATAAAGTCGTTGTTGACTAATCCTATTAAAAAGGAAATTATTTAAAAAAAAAAAAAAACTTACGAAATGAATGTATCGCAATAAATGCCTGCAATCCAATAAGATGACCTAACTTTTTATACGCAAACTTATTTTCTGAAAAAATGATCGAATTGATAAATATTGCACTGAATTTCAATTGATCGTACCGTTTGTACCATTTACTGATGTGATACGCGATATATGAGTATCCGAAATCAGTGTAATAATAGGTAAAACTCGAATCAATTGCAGCAGGAAATATAGCACATTTGTTTAATAGAAAATGACAATGCGAAAAGTGCACCTGTCAAATTGCGCTCAGCCTAAGTTAACGTATAATGTCATCTACGGGCTTGTGGCATTAAACGCAGCGCAGCGTAATCTGTTATTTATCTCGGTAACTTCTCCACCCAAAATTCACGCGAAACATATTTTATCACAATAAATTTCATAATTTTCTGAACTTTACAACGAATTTTCCAACTTTACACAGTCCAAAATCAAACAAATTGGAAATTTTCCGGAATTTTCCGAGTTTTCCACTAACAGTTTTCTATTTTGCAATTCGAAAAGCCATTCCGGAACAATTGCACACAAAATTCCATACAAAAAATCCATTTTCGATTTTTTCAATTTTCCCACTTTTCCGGAGGGTTTCCCCAACATTTTCTTTCGTAAAAACCTTCTCCAGGCAATTACGAACAACTGAGAAAAAATTTGAGCCAAATCGGCCCAAATCAGCCGTTCTCAATTAATGAATTACTATACATTTTTCACACCATTTTTATATATATAGATAGCTTGATCTTCATGTGACTGAATTAATCGGGATTCTAATATCCGTTGGCTGTTCCTCTCAATACGATTTGCTCGATGTTCAGGACTTTCAATCACTCGAGAATTTCTTGATCTTGTAGCCGTACGGCCTCTGCGACCAATGTTCCTACGTCTGATTGGCGGCATCTCACTCACTTATAATGAAAGTTAATTGAAAACAAAATCAATACTATAATCTAACACTGTTTCTGACCGAAATTCATTTTTATATATAAGAGAAGAGAGAAGAAGAAAAGAAAATGTTCTTCGCTTTTTCTTATAAAAAAGTTATTGCTGAAATTATACTCACCAACACCTATATTATATTGCACAAAAAATTTGAGCGCACGGTTAATTGTATTTTAAAATTTTCACTTTTTGCAGCAAAAACAATAGCACTGAATAAGGCTCGTAAACAATTTTCACAAATAGCACTAATTAGGAACTTTTTAAAGTTTAAGCTTAGGCTAAGTAAAAAAATTGAGAAGTGAAAAGAAGGCAACATGATTGACAAAGTTAGGTGTTTGAGTTTCTCCTAAAAGTTTCTCATACATAGAAAAATGAGAAGCGAAATAAAGTCAGTATATAAAAAACTTAAATTTTCCTATAACAGGATCAGAAATAATGGTTTTTTTAATTTTTGATTTCTTCGGGTGGTACCACGCCTATTTGTCCAATCC
>JAHXMU010026709.1:2724770-2757641 GCA_019455685.1 Philornis downsi
TATTTCTAAACGGACATAAGATACAAATAAAAATACAAATAAACGACCATTTATATCAATAAAATCTCCAACAGTGTGTTAATACTTGACAAATTTTAAAGGAAAGCCGATTAATAACGACCGATTAATAACGACACTTACTGCACCTCCCTCAAGTATGATCTATATTCTTAGTGTCAAATAAATTTAAACTATGCTTCATAAATTATAATTGGATAAGAAATGCGGTTTTGCCCGCACAATACAAAACTTGTCAAACACTATAGTTATACCTGGTTAGCTGAGTCTCCGGAAATAAAACAAACACCTTCGAAATGACTGCGAAACTTTATCAAAATCGGTCGTTAAAGACTTCCCCGTTTTTTTTTTTTTTTTTTTCCTCACTGTGCAACCTGTGGATTCACATTTCACTTTACATTACATTTTCTCTAGAAAGCCATATGGAAGGTGGATTACTTGAGAGTGTGTGGCCTCTCAAAGGCTGACATTAAAGCTGTCAAACCGTAAATGTGAGAGATTAACAGGTTTTCATATGAATCAATAAACTTTGAGTCGGTTAAGTGACTGTTAATTAATAACTTTTGAGCAGCCAGGGATAAGTGTGTTGACGTACGATTTTCGATATTCAATTCAGTTTGTTTGCGCTGGAAGAAAGTGGTACAGCGTAAACAACATGCAATGAATTTGTGCAACTTAAATGTTTTTTGTTTATTTCAAATAAAAGTATGTTTTTCTTTTGCAAAGCATGTATTTATTATAAAAGCAACGGAAATATAAGCAAAAAACTGTCCCAACGGCAATTGGTTCCAACAAAATAGCGCCACTTGACATGCGGACTGTGAAACCTTTCTGACCGATATATTGTCAGCCCATATAATGTGATATCACTTTCTTAAAGACATTTTTTCTTTAGGGCTAGTTAAAGATCGAAGTCGGCGTGGATGAAACGGGTACGGTTCAGAAATTAGAAGAGAACGTTCTCATATGAGGACGCAATATCGAAAACAAAAACTTATTTTTGTTCTTAATGGTAGCCGCAAATGTGGCCATTTGAAGGAAATAATCCTTAAAAATAAATATAAGGAATTGTTCTAAATATCCGATAACATTTTTTGTAAGTTTATGTATGAACAAATTTTCTATAAATGAATCACTCTATATTCAAAGTGATTAAAATCTGTCTAGTAGAAAAACCCAATACCTATATCCTAAATTTCCTCGAATTTGGTAAAAATTCCAGCATTATGTGGGTTAAATTGTGTGGTTTATGTGGGAGTTAACAGAGAAAACGTGGATATTCGTCAGATTTTTGAGAATTTCATGCAGTTGCAGTCTACGAAAAACTGAAATTCCTATAAATCAATCAATTTGCATAGTGGGTATCTGAAAGCTACGAATTTAAGAATATATAAGTCGTTTACCTTTAGGAGAGGTACTAGAAATTGAATAGTTACTTGATCGATTTTGCTCAAGTTTTATAGAGATTTAATAACCGATACAATGGAAAACAATTAAGCTAATTTTAAATGCTAATGCATTGACTTTTGGAAAATCAGCCAGTTTATAAAAGATGCACTGAAAGCGAAAAAAATTTGGCGTAATGAAAAATTGGCGAAAATTGCTTAGAATACATACAAACATTCATTTCATATATTTAAAATAATCAATACAAAATTTTGGAATAAAATTATTTATGAGCTTAAATTATGTAATAATAAGAATAAATCAATTAATTTCCCAATAGATTGATTTAAAAATTTGTATCATGCGTTGTGTGTGATCCGGTTAGGCTAGATGGCGTTGGAAAAATAAGAGTTTATACTCATAAGAGTACTTAGATTTAAATGTGTGTAAATGAACACCAGGAAAGACAAAATACACCATATTTTATATGTTATTGACATAATTTGAGAAAAAAGTCGAAATTATTTTCCAAGCCAAACGTGGACGTGGAAATGTGATGGTTTGGGCAGCATTCTCCGCAGCAGGATTTTTGAAGCTGTAGTTTGTATCGTTAAGAATGAAAAGTGCAAATTATATGGAAAATAGTCTTATCCATTTCTGGATGAAAATTGGGACAGACAGTGGATTTTCCAACAAGATAACGCTGCAATTTACGTCAGCAGGGAGACAAAATCCTGGTTTCCCTCTAAAAGATTCAATGTTATGAACTGGCCAACAAGATCACCAGATCCCATCTGGTTGGATGGTAGACATGATAGCTGCCGCAAATCTTTCCTAAACTCATAAAAACTTGATACAATCTAATATTTTGCCAGTCCCAGGGATAGTAAACGGGCCCATATATTGTTAGATTCATATCTCACACACGATTGCACTAAATTTAATTAAGTTTGATACACGCAAATTTCTTGTCTAAAGTAAGGCCTTACAATAAAAATGGACAGTTTTTTCCCACCCCTTTCGGTACCTCCCATACAAATTATACTATTTTTCGAAATTCAAACTTTCTTCAGTTATTTCTAATGGGTGCGCTCCAGTGACTTAGGTTTTTTTGATATATGTTTGCCTATAAATTGCACAGAAAAAATTTACCAAACAACCATTCTGTTTTATTATTATTAATTTATTCATTATTCTTAGTTTCATAACTTTCTAGCAGTTTCACTGACATTTGACGTGAAATGAAGTTTGGGAACGAAAGTGGAGGGTATTGCCACATCTTTTCTGGTACCTCCCATACAAATTCGTTATTTATATTTATGACAATTGCTTGTATTGTAGTGCTGCGTAAAATTTAAAAAAAATCGATCAGATATCCATGCCCTACATACACATTGCATAATTTGACCCACATATTCCTACAATCAGGTATAACAATTTTTTAGGTTTAATGTCACGTTTTTATGATTTACTCCATACCTGAAGTTGCTAGGCAAAGTATTCCGCTATTACAGGTTGCGCTAAGCAACATAATATAATACGATTGATCACATTTTGCATGGATCTGGCGGTAAACGAGAACAACACAAAGTTATTTGTTTCAACAAACAACGATTTTAAACGCTGGCAACAATAATTTTGTATTGGTGGATGAATTCATCTATCTTGGATCCGCTGTAAACAAAACGAATGATGTCAGCATGGAGACAAAGAGAAAAGTTTTACTTTCTAACAGATATTACTATGAGCTAAGCAAGCAATCCAGTGGCAAAGCCTCTCCCGACAAACAAAAATTAGACTGTAAGAGACGTTGGTTTTGCAAGACCTGTTGTATGCTGGGAGTCTTTGAAATAAAAATACCCCGGAAAATATACGAATCCATTATCATTAGCGTAGAGCATTGGCAACGCATGAACAATGAGTTACATGAGCTATATGCCGACATCGACGTGGTCCAGTGCATCAATATACAGCGACTGCGTTGGTTGGGTCATTTTGCGCGGATGGACCAAAATGCTTCAGTACAAAAAAGTTTCGACAACGATCTCGTCGAAGAAGAGGGCTACCAAAACTCTGTTGGAACGACCAGGCTTTTGAAGTACTATTGAAATTTGGTGTGACTAATTGGAGAAGAACCGAAGAAGACCAAAGAATTTGGAATTATTAACTACGTGCGATTAGGATGTCTATTTGTATGAGACGATTGATCAATTCAAAATTAGCGGCTCAAAATTACTTTTTTTTAAATTCACCATTTCTTCTAAATTCCAGTTACAGTCCTAAGCTAGAAACTTGGAATCAAAATTTTAACATTGTGAATAAATACAGATAGCAATAATAAAACGACTTCAACGACACTTGGTATTGTGTAAATATATTTAGTTCAGATCTAGAGGTAGACTAATCTACGTTCTGTTTCAGTCCCCATAGGAATTGACTGATCAAACTGGTTTTTTCATTACCATTATTTGTACTATAAAATGTCAAGAATAAAATTGAAATATTCCGAACCGTTTTTTACCTTGCGTAAAGCGTTAATAATAATTAACAAGACGTTCAAGAGGAAGAGATTGAATCGACTATATATGTACATACACAGTGCATAATCTGCTCTTCGCTTTGAGTGCATATCGAATTGTTGCAAAATCCACTTGTTGGAATGGTCACCAAAATACAAATATACGTCAACCTCGTTGCTTTGAATTATGTTTAGAAGCCATGCAGAATTGCCTCACAAATGCTATCACCCTGTGTCCTTTTGTCGAAGTTTAACTGAAGAATGTTGTACTCTGTACATTAAATTACCGACCTAAAACATTTATGACTTTACTCAAATACAATTTATTAATACATAAACAAATTGTGGTCCATCTGGTCTTTAATGTGGCTTTAATGTGGATATGAATAAATTTAAGCACATTTTATATTGTAATTGTACAGGGTAATTTTTTAAAATTTAAGTTTTTCAGGTTGGCGGCACTGGTTGGTAGTGGTGTCCAAACGTCATCTGTCAAAGGGAAAAGTGTACAGTATACTCTACCATTTCATAATGGAACGAGGAATGACCTACCACGACGTCTAATTTTTAGTGAATGGGCCTTACAAAATCTCAATGAAAATCAACTGTTTTATCGAAAAATTGTGTTCAGCGATGAGGCTCATTTCTTGCTGAACGGATATGTACACAAGCAAATCTGAGGCATCTGGAGTGATGAACAGCCACATGCCATACATGAATTACCGATGAATCCCGAAAAAATTACAGTCTGGTGTGGTTTATGGGCTGGTGGCATCATCAGTCCATTTTTCTTCAAAGACGATCGTGGAAGAAACGTTATAGTCAACGGCGAACGATATCGTGCCATGATACGCAATTTTTTTTCCCCCTCCAATTGGCTGAGTTGAACTTGGTTGACATGTGGTTTCATCAGAACGGTGCAACATGCCACACTGCTCGTGAAACAATGGATATGCTGAGGGATGAATTTGGTGAGCAGTTTATCTCTCGATTTGGCCCTGTGAGTTGGCCCCCAACGCCTCTTGATTATTTCTTGTGGGGTCCTTAGTTTATGTGGACAGGCCGAACACTAATGGAGGCCGAAATGCTCGAAAAAGTGACGAACAATTGTACCTTCAGAATGGTCATTTTGAGACGGAGTCGCGGACAAAATTTACATGAAATTATCTTTAAAAATTAAATGGCAAAGACCAATTTATCGATTCCAATAAAAAATTTTAATGTATGATCCAAATTTGAGTGTTTTATTAGATTAAAAAAAAACTACGACTAAAAAATCACCCTATACAACCAGGGGTGGGAGATTTTTTCCTTTTACAGAAATTTATAATTTAGTTTTGACACGGTGTAGTGATTAAGGTAGATACAAATTTTATCCTAGTTAAAGAAATTATTTGTAAATATTACGGCACATAACAACATTTCTGCCTCATAGGCAAATATATGTGCTAAACGGAAACTAAACTATGTACTTTTTTATACTTTATTTTTTTTATGTACCATTACCTTAAATTTCAAAGGACATGTCAATTTACACTATTATTTAATTTATATTCATATACAAAGAGTGCGGCAAATAAAATCAATTTAGCGCCAGGCTTTGTTACTAAACGTCGGTTTATATATTGGGATGTATTCATTCTCGGTTTTGTGTGAACATGTCACACATGTTGGCAGGTCTAATAGGGAACACTAATGAAAAATTGGCGAAAATTGTTTAGAATACAAACATTCATTTCATATATTTAAATTAATCAATATAAAATTTTCGGATAAAATTATTTATGAGCTTAAATTATGTAATAATAAGAATAAATCAATTATTTTTTCAATGGATGGATTTAGAAATCTGTATCATGTTTTGTGTGTGATCCGGTTAGGCTCGATGGCGTTGGAAAAATAAGAGTTTATACTCATAAAAGTACTTACATTTAAATGTGTGTAAATGAACACCAGGAAAGACAAAATACATCATATTTTATACGTTTTCTTTAATAGAGGCGAAAATGCAAGCCAAGCGACTGAAGATTTGAATTCAATTATGGTCCTGAGACTGCACACAACAGATAATTGTATGCAACTTTATTTGCTTCGTTTCCGTTCCATCATTTTTGATGTCAGAAATGCACCACGTTCTAAAACCTCAATTGTAAGAAATGTCGAGAGAGTGATGGAAATTCTCGTCACGAAAGCACTCTTTTGACTGTTCGTAAGGTATACTTGTGTTCATTATTTTGGTTTACAATACATGGCGAAATTTAAAAAAAAATCCACCGATTAATCATGTACCATCCGTTACCACCATAAACTCATATATTTTATTGAGTTACATCGAATCCGCTAAATTTCATACGCGTCGAGGGCATACTAAAGCAAAATCATTAAAGGAATGCGGAGAACATTCTTATTCTTGTAATCTCCAGACAAAATGGCAGATTTTCCGAAATTTAATGTTTTCTTTGTTGTTTCATAGTTAACAGAATGGATTTGGCAATCTGAAACACTGCCATATCAAATGCTGAACCTGCACCAAATTTGACTAAATTTAGCGCAACTACATGAAAATGATATGAACCACGAACATTAAATAGGCCATTTGGATAGAAGGTACCAGAAGAGGTGTGCTTAATCTGCCGATTTCGTCTAATCTTGCCAAATATTATAAAACAAAGCAACAGACAAAAGTTTTGGTCACCGCATGCTGAGAATGTTACGTATGAAGAGTTACAGACATAAAATTGAATTCCGGAAAATAGCAGAATTTGTGTGAGTGGTATACCAGAGAGAGGAAATATACAAATGAACCACACTTATAATCTGCTAAAATTTCAGGTTGTGCCAAGTTCTAAGAATTTCCATAAAGACAGACAGACAGACATCGTGCAATCGACTTAAAAAGTCTTGAAACGTTCTTGATTAAAATGCACTTTGTAATTTAAACGGTTCCTTCTCAGAGCTGCATTTTTTTGGTCATATCAAATGATGTACATATATTCATTCTCCAGCATGAAAAATTAAAAATTTAAAATTTATTTTGGAAGAGAAACCGAAATTTCTTTCCCACCATCCAAATACTTTGGGGAATTTCAAACAGTGGCGGGTATGTAAAGGAGTAAATAGTCACGCAAATCAATGAACATTCAATGTACTTCAACTAAAATCGATTACCTAAATTATCTCTAGATTAGCTAGATCGATTACCACTATTACCACTATTATATTTGTGGTCACAACCCATAACAGCCTAAGTCTGCTTTTCAATATTTTCAGTACAGGAGTTTAAAGTTTTGAATCTTCACTGAAAATCAGGAGAAGGTGTTTTTTGGAAAACTTTGCTACAGATTCCAAGGAAACGAATTTCTTTACTTAGTTGTTAACAAAAAATAGTTGTTTATTCACGCAGTCAAAAGATATTATCTAAAAAGACGCTTAGGCTCTTATGAATTGTTGAACGAAAGAAAGTCAAAAAGTTAAAGTTGAGTTAGGCTATTATTCCAGATTAAATAAATTTTTTTTTTTGTTTGGAGAAAGACCTTAACTCAATTTATGTTTATGAATATCAAAAAACGAAATTGTAATTCAGAATAAGAGCTTAACTCAAATTAGGAAAATAAAATTGTTTCTTTATTTTTTTGGATTAACGACTTAGATTGATTTAGGCAATGATGAAAAAATAATGTTTATATTTGTTGTAATCCTAAATTGACTTAGGCAGTTATGCCAAAACAGTCATTTAGAAAAATAACTTAAGCTAATAGTTTTTTTAGGATTAATTGCCTTCCTAGAAGAGATACAAACATGAAAAATTTAGAGCAAATAAATTTAGATACGCTGAATACGATGGTGCTAATAACTCAATTGTGTCCTAACTCGAGTTAGGCTGTTACGGGTTGTGACCACAGATATATGAAAGCGACTAAAATATAATATAAAACGTATCATTATTAAAATTTTAATGCTATTTCTTAATCAATTTTGATTCAAAATTATTAAATAATGTCAATCGTATCTATAGAACTGAACGGGTATTCGAGGCGAGTTTCTTTGTTTCTCTTACGAATATAGTTCTTAAAAAAACGGTTGGCTTCCAGCCCACTTAAAATGAAATTCTTTCCTTCTCAAAAAAGGGGGAAAATGCTTTCATGAGCATCTGCATTACAATAATCAGTTTTTCAACTCTCGTATTTCTGTATACTGAAAAATATATAAAAGTAGACAAATATAGTAAACTAAACTTCAGTAACCAGCATTTTAAAATGTTCGGAAGTTGTATGAAACTTTAAACTTTTTTTGGCGCGTAGTTTACAAAGTTTCTATGAGTTCGTAGAAGAGTTCATCTATCATAGCCAAACTTTTGAAACATGCCCATAAGTGATTTCGCCACACAAATATAGTCTTGAAAATGTATGGTTCAACGCTGAACATAAAAAGTGCATATCTTGGGCGATAAATAATCATTGGAATCTGTTAATGACATTTAAGTGTGGCAGCAAACAGCTGCAATGACGGTTAGGAAAACCAAAACCATTGTGCGAATTTTCACATGCAATTGGTATGATGCAATATGTGACTAGATATGTTTTAACAATTTGGTCTTTCTAATGCCGTAAATATTGCAGTGTATTCAACGAAACCGTTTAACTTTAAATGGTTTGAATCACAAGATTAATCAGGCTGACTGTGTCAGTTGCGTCAGTTTCGTTTGTATATTTTTCGCCATACAATTAGAAGCGTTTAGATCTTATCTCCAATAATTTTCATCGATAGTACTATGGGCGATTGACAGTAAAGTGCTTTTACTTTCTTCGAAGGCAAACGAGAAATAAATAATTATGCTTTCATCGACATCTAAAAAATTAACGCATTTATCATTTCGACTACTTAAAATTCTTGTGAAACTGAGATAGAAGATCTTATGGAATCTCTGGCAATCCTTATCACTTCTTTTGTTTTTAATTTTTTTGGAGACCATAAAAAGAAAGACTCGTAAATTAAGATAAAGTGCTAAAATGTTCAATTTCACTGGAGACAAACAACCACTGAAGTTATTTATAATGGACATAGTTATATGGTAGCTGGCCGGCAGTCTGGTCGGTTGGTAGATAATTGTCGTAAATTTGTATGAAACTACTTAAAATATGCACGGCCAAATATTTTGCAGATAGGCGGCCTGCATATGAGTCGCCTTAACCCATCTCTCTTGAAACCTCCAGTAACTCCTAAGTCGTAGACAGCAGTAGCCTTATTTTTTTTTTTTATATGGGTTTATGATGTTTAGCAATATCTTACAAATTTTCAGATTAACCACATCCCTTCTGATATCTCCTGCAAACATCACTTATTCAACTCCTATGTTCTTAAATGAACACCTTTCACCTAATTACACTAAATCCAAAGTGAAATTTGGCATTTATAAAATTAGAGTGAGAATAAAAATGAGCTGCTTTGCCACATACCTTTTGGAATCTCTCATGCAAATTCACCATGTTTCCTAAATTCAATCTTTCCTCTGTAATTCTAACTTGTAGATTATAGTAGATTATATTAGCCATAGATCTACTCTATTATTCTCTACAAAACTTAAGGAAAATCAATAAAGTAACCACTCTCCTCCTGGTACGTCAAACACGAATGACCGACTTAACCCATGTATTTTTGATTTCATATCTGTCAAACAGTTATACTGAATTTAGTCAAATTTTGTGTTTGGTACAGTAATTTCCTAGAATAGGAACTGATAGTATTGCTACACACTTCTCGTACCTCCCATACAAATTAACCAATTGAGCATTCCTAATTCGTAGACTGCAGCAACAAACATATTCGTTAGTTGTACCGCATTATAATGTCCAGTGAAGAAAACGACCAGATAACTAATTCCTTTCTTATACATCCCATACAAATTGACTAATTTTATCCATTTTATACCCTTCACTGAACGGTATTAAACTCGCATAAATTAGCAAGTGTCGACCATTTAATAAACTTAGTCCTGCGAATGAAAATGGCCTGCATTGCCACACCTCTCTTAGGGGACCAACGGAAAACCACTTTCGATTTTGGCAGGTTGGCCGATTTGTCACCTAACATGGCGATTGCGAAGAGTTTTGGGTGATGAAAATTTCGCAAAAAGAAAATTTAGAAGTAGAATTTTAGAAGTGCGGTTGGCGATTTTCTTGCTGCAAAAATTGTGCACATTTTCCTTTTAATGGTTATGATTCTTTGTTACAGCGAAAGTAGGCTAACTTGATAAGTTATTTTACAGTATCGTTTTGAGACTTTTCTGATCGGATCATTATTAGTTAATATTATATGCTTTGCAGCCCTGAATGCCCTAAAACATAAAGGGAAGTCTCAAATAGTGATTGCTAAAGTGGGCCAAAGCAGCAAAATGTTCAAATCAATGAAGTGAATAATAAAATTAACAACTCTGTGTTACCAATTCAAAAGCAACGACTCAAATGCATCTTGAAACTTTGCGACCAAACTTGTGTTGAGATCGCAAAACAGACAAAAAGGTTGTAAAAAAATGTTTTATTTTATAATTTTTATATTTTTTTGAAGCATTTACAAGACTTGATGATTATTCGAAAATTCGAAACGTTCGTCAAACACATCAAGTATTTTTTCCATAATAAATTTGCCACGTCTCTACTTCACGACTGCCAAATATGAACTGTCAAGACTAATATTTACCAAAATGGCGGCAAAACAAATTAGTATACCATCCCGACAGACACCCTGTATAAAGTTAGATTCAAATTAAATTTTAGTTAACTACTGCAATTTATGTTAAAAAATATAAATATCCAACAAAATTATTAATGTTTATAATCCTACACTATTTAATTAGCTATACAGATTATTATACATATACATATATACACCTTATTCTTCCACTCAAACAGATCCCAATGCGATTCTTCTGAATCCCCAACACATAGAACGACCAGATACCTGAAGTAATTTTTGTTGATGCTTTTCTGCAGTCTTTAGATCTACTACTCTCATCTCTCTAAGTATTTTTTATGATGGTGTCCGTTACTTTTTAACCGTGATTTCACATTTTAAGTACGAATTAGTTGAATTCCTCACCAATTTCTTTATCACTGCCAGTGGAATCAATTTACAAAATTCTACGATTCTGACTTCAACGATTTAATCAGGGAGGTGCTATTTTTTGTCCCACATCTGGTTGGGTTTCTAATAATTCAAATTTCGGACAATGCAACTTCCTTTAATGCCACTGCAGTTCCTTAGTATAGGAGGTAGACAGTAAACGTTAACCTTAATTTCGGTAATTCCAGGATAAGCCGATCGACTTGGTTGATGGTTCCATTTTCGTCCTTATTCTTTAATTTTTTTAATAAATCCTTTCACATTCCTAGACTACGCTAGTAGATAAATTTGCTCACCCAATTTGATGATTGCGGCTTCATTTCTAATTTTGCTCCTTTGTTGTCACTCTATTCTTTAAAAGAAAAATTCCTTTTTGAGCGCGACTATATTATAATAACACTGTATATTGTTGATGACCTAAGCTGCGATCATTTGCTGTTACCATCTTTTTCAAGTGCTTCTCAGTTTTATCCCACAAAATACGAATTCCAAAAATAGTTGATTCCTTCGACACGTCCATACTCTAAGGAGAGATACTACCAATTATGCCGATTGTTCAAAAACAATTGTTTCAAAAACAAATTTATGATATCTGTGTAATAAATGAATGTTATTGTGTATTTAATAGTACCATATCTTGCCTTCCAAGTGAATACTGATGTGTGGAATGTATTATAATGTGTGGAAAGGTATCTAATAATAAACTTTTCTAACAAAATATTTATGTTCAAATATATATCCATTAATAATATTTATATGTTAAAAGATAATGCAATCAAATTGTTCCTGTTATTTATTTGTTATTGCGATTGAGCATGACATCACAGCATATGTTCGCCAACTGGAACCAACATAATAACACATTTTATTAAGTGTATTCTAATAACAAAAGCATCCCTTTCCGGTAGTCCGTCGCAAAAGATCTCAGGCACATGGGCTACGACTACTTATAAAGAAAAATATTTTTAGCAGTGTGAATAAAATGTCTAATATTGATTTCCACTACATATAAATTGGGTCAATAAGCAATACATAATTCGCAGTAGCCCACACAGTAGTAAGTCTAAATAAAAAAACAGTTTTTGTTAAGAAAGGAACGATTTGGTAATATTTGGAAACGACATTTGTATGGGAACTTTTTCAAATGACAACTTATTGATATCTGTCACAATTTTTAGAATATTGTTCGGAACAAAAGTAAGTTGGAGAGAAAACGTCAAAGTTAAATTTGCATACATACTTCATCGGTAGCACTATTTTTGGTGTTGCTACATAATAACAAGTTTTCGAATTGTAGATGGTTTTGCACATAGTAGAGTGCTACAGACACATAGAGTAGCAGAGGTGATAAGATAGGTCTCACCTCCGCCAACGGAGATTATGTTCCACATCGACATAATCAATTTGGTTTTTACTGGTAGGAGCAAAGGCCCGACAGTTGCGGTAGCTTGCTTCCAAAATTGTCTTCTATTTCTAGATAGTCCAAGGTTACTTGTAATATGATCAGTGTAATTATCACACCGTGAGTAAGCCTTCACGGCCTGACCTACGTAAACTACCTGTGGACTTTTACTCTATGTCGTATTGTCGGAATTCAACTAATTTGGTTTGTGATTTCCATATTTAACATAGAATAACTATGTCCAAACCCTAAGCAAGTATAGCCAAAATATATCTCCAGATATTAAGGTAAGTGGTACCAGAAATAATATTAATATCGTTTCAAAATAATATTAATGTCGTTTTAATACAGTTTTTCATTTCAAAATTTCCACAAGTTCAGTAAATTCGTACTGACACTCCAAACATTACTCGTATATTAAATAAAACCAGTACTAAAATTTCATTTAGATGAACTGACTTACATACACCCCCACTGCACATTGATTGATTGCAGCAAAAATACTCTGAATGAAAGCATAATAAAGGAATCAAAACTATAATTAGTTACAATTAGCTGATCATTCAACACAACAACGGGCACAAAAATTTTATTCGCAGAATTAAGTTTATTTAATGTCTGATGTGTACTAAATTATTAAGAAATATAGTAGTCGAGAAGCAACATAGGAGTTAAAATAATTAATTTGTATGGGATCAGAAAGACATGACTGTTCGGACGATTTTTTTCAAATTTTATCAAGCATTAAATTTAAAAAATTTAAAATCTATAAATCGACCCATTTACAAGGGAGGCACCAGAAGGGTGTGGAAATGCCCTCCATTTTCATTCCGAAAACTTAGGTCGCCACACGTACAATGTATGACAACTTCGAGTAATTCCAGTACAATTTCTTTGAGGATATGACTCTGGGGCGGTTAGCCGTTTGATAAATGAATAACCATATAATGGCATACACTGTCATTGTCGCGCAAATCAAAAGGCATTCAAATACAACAACTTCATCATCAAGCAGTAAAAATGTTTATCAAAATGCAAAGGACCAACATGTTCTGATTTTGGCGTTAAGGACGATTTGCTAACAACAGACATCGCGTTCAAAAGAAGACAGTACAGTTTTACGTCAGCAGAACATTGGTTCAGACTTGCATTTATTTACTTTGTATTATTTTAGAAAAATAAAGTTAGTTATTTTTGTTTAAGCGAGTTCAAGCTCAAGTCGTTTTTTTTTGTTCTTGATTGGATTGAAGTCTAAGAACATATGAATTAAATCGGTCTCTTGTGTGAGAGGAGCCAGAAGGGGTCTTTTTCAAAATGCGCTTAATTTTATAAACCTATACAATGGATGATAAAGCTACTTCAGTCTACGAATGAAAAGTTACAGAGAAAGTATCGAATTTCGGAAAACCGTTCAATTTCAATGTAGGGGAGTTTTGTAAAGACTTGCAACGGTTACGGTGTCTACCAGCCAGCCAGACAAACGGTTATCTCTCAATCGACTAAAAGGTTCATGAAACGCATTTGGCCAGGAGTTACTCGATACTTTAGACGCTTCCTTCTGGATGTTAAATTTTTGTGTATCAAATATATATTTCCATTCCTTCGTGAAGGAATTCCAATTTGAAGCCTACATTACAAGTGTGTATTTATTTCTTATATGAACACGTGTTTTCCTAACATAGATTTTTTTCATATGATTTAATTGCCTAATTTAGCGAAAGTGTTCTAGATCAAATTTGGATTGGTGGGAGAAATTTTAAAAACCAAAAACTCTGCACACGGTGGGAGTTTTTCCGTTACAGTTTACGTGACATTTCCTTCTTGCTAGCTCTTGAATTAAGGACTTTTGTTTAGTGGTCAAGAACCAGACTATAATAATTATATACTTTAAGGACATTTTGTCTGAATCATAATTTTTTTTTTCTAATTAAGTGCTTTATAGACCAAATCTTGTTTCGTGATAGTGGTTGTAAAGTAAAAAACGATAACTCATATTGCAAGTGTCGTTTTTGTTAGAATCAATATTTCAACCTTGCATTATTTATAGCGTTGGCGTTGATTTTGAGGACACATATTCTCTAGTGGTAAGGTATACGTCAATAAGATACTTAACACTTTTGGCAGCAAAATATGGTCTGCAGGTATGGCAAATGGACGCAGTGACATCATTTCTCCAGGCTGAATTGTCAGAGGACATATATACTGAGCAACCTGAAGGTATTCAAATAGGAAAACCAAATCAAGTTATGAAATTTCGAGAAGCTGTTTGTGGTTTCAAGCAGTCCAGTCATGTGTGGAATATCAAATTGGGCAGTGCTTTAGGCAAGTTTGGACTTCAAAGATCACGAGTAGACAGTTGCATTTCTATCGTGATATACATATATATTAATGACATATATATTAATTTTCACCAATGATAACGAATACCTCAAAGACATTAAAATTAAGTTGATGCAAGAATTTAAGATGGAATATCTGGGACAAACTCAACAGTGTTCAGGAATTCGTGTCACTCGACATAAGAATTTAATTTGATTAGATCAAGAAGAATATATAATACTTTGAATGTTATTATAAGGAATTGTAGCAAACAAAATATGTAATGAAATGTATGTTGTACGAGTAATAAAATTTTTCGTTATATCGTTTTCCAACTTCTATTAAAAAACATTGCGTTTTACTTTGCGATAGTTTTAACCCTTATTAGTGAATTCATACTGTTTATTCTATAATGGAGATTATACTATATACATACATTTTTTCCTTTCTTTCTGTATAATTTTAAATCAAATTTGTTATGGAATACATGTTATTTAGAGTAATTTTAAATACTTTTTTTCTTTCAATGAACAATGAAATTTAAGGCAACTGAGATGAGATGTGATGGTTCCTTCAGTTTCATGAATAAGAGGGAAAGTTTCTGAAAACCATAAGCATTGTGCTGACATGATACTTATGATAGTTTAGACGTTAATACACTAATTCGTTGCCATATAATAAGGAGAGTCCAGAAGTGCCACTTTGTCATACATACTATGTTGACTTTTTTACTCGAGATGTTTAATTATTTTAAATTTTGTGATAGTTATGCCCACTTAAAAAGTAAATAAGTTGGTATGGTTCTTTCTATATATAATATGTGCTACGTAATTTGAGAAAACTTTTGAAATCAAGCTACTTATGACTTTGAGAAATATTTTTATAAAATTGTCTAAACAAAGTATTTCCAACTCCATTGTCTTTACAGCAAAAATAATTTTATTTGACTAAGTGCTCAAAATTTATGATTAATGCAATATATAGAGTTTAAGGTATGACTGTTCCGCTAAGTATCGCCAGCCAAATCTCAGGTGCATCAGATACTTGAAATTTTAATTACCAAATCCGCTTTTGTGTTAGATATGATAAGCTCGCCCAGTTACAATCCACAATAGAATTCAGACCTTGTAGTTGGAGATTCACTGAAATAAGCTCCTGTATATCAGTATTTATACGCTATGCCGCATTGTGATTCACGGTAATTTGAGTTTGTAACAACTAGAACAATCGGAGATCATGTAAAACGCATACCAATCTGAAAAAAATCAAATTCTGAATCGATTTAACGAAATTTGTCCCTGTGTGCATGTGTTCTTGTTGCTGAAGCACACATCGCAGTTATTAAATGATTTCTAAAAAAAATTCTAAATATCTTTAACTTAAGCCTATAATAAATTCTGAGTGCTCATTGGTCCGCATATTGATATAATCCCCATATAGTTGGGCTTATAAAGCTTAAGTTCTATACAATCTAGTGATTTCAAAACCACCGGTTTGTCAGCTGTTAAATACCTATCGTATGGCATTTACGAATATGGATCGCTTAACAACCGAAGAACGCATACAGTAGTTAAAACTTGCTGCAAAAGTGGGGATTCAAACGAGCGTACTTTTCGTGCATTACGGGGTGGTTATGGTCATCATAATCGACATACCGTATAAGGAATTGGCAAAATTATAAAAAAAAATTGTGAAGAGGCTGGAAGCGTTACTGATGTCGCTGGCCTGTGCATTATCGCAATGTATGCACTGTCGCAAAAAATCTCGCTTCTGTCGGAGGAAGTGTGCGGATAAAGAAAATTTCAATTCAGAGAGCTATGGCCGTATGATAACCGACTTTTTTTGGCCTGCAATTGAAGATTATGAACTGGATGATGTGTAGTTTCAACAAGATGGTGTCACGAGCCACATGTCCGATTACGTCTCGAAAGCGTAATTTCACGCTTTAACGATGTCAATTGGCAACTAAAATCATGCGACTCGACGCCGTTAGATTTTTTTTTTTTTTTTGTCGGACTACATCAAATACCGTGTTTGCGTAGGTAATCCCTAAACTTTGGGGCATCTGAGACCCAACATTCGTCAAGTTATCGGCGACATACCGTCCGAAATGTGCGAAAAAGTATTCGAAACTACATTAGAAAGATCCATTGCAGTAACAAAATCAGAGGCGGTCAATTAAATGACTTTGTATTTCGCACATAGTGGCAAGGTCCAAGGTCTAATGAAATAAGAGTTGATGTAGCCCATTTACAGTCCAACTATCCAGTTAAATACAAAGCTGTGTCAAGTTTTAAGAACTTTGGCAAAGATTTGCGACCACCAGCCAGTCAGCCATACAGACAAACATCGCTCAATCGACTTAAAAGCGCATGAAACGCATTTGATCAAAGAATACATGGTACTTCAGACGCTCCCTTCCGAATATTACATTTTTGGCCATAGCAAACGATATATACCTTCATTCTACCGGGTGAAGGTAGTTGAAGTTGACAGTAGCACGATTCGCAACCTTTCTAAATGAATCTCGATAAACTGGTGTCTCCCAATAGGAAAGCTTTAAAGTCTCAATTATGTTTATGCCATGTTTCAAAAAAGGTTTCAAAATCAATATACTGTGTAGAACAAAAACATTTTTAGCAATATTTATTTGTTTTAATTGTCACTATAACCCTTAACGTGTATAATAATAACATTTGATACCACCTGAGATCAAATCTTATTTAGTAAATGCTAATGAATTTGTTATTACTGATGGAATTTAGGAAAATTGAAATTGTAATTGTATACCATTACTGCAAGCCAGAAATTTGATACCAAATCACTGCACCCTAAACTGTTATCGAAACTCTTGATCTGTATAATGATTGTCCAACCACGCATTAATTATTCCATTTTACTAATTAATAAATTAATAGTATTTGATCAGTGCTATATGTAGATGCTTTTCAGGTGAATTAACTTAAATGTTAGGGCCATAGCTTCAAAATACTACTTATTGCGCAGCCCAAACATATGACAAATTCTTGCTACATGTGAAATGTGGTTCGACTTTCTTTGCTACCTGATAGGATTTTCATTTTCGCCCCCTTAATCTCGGGCCAACATTTCACAGACATATTAAGTTGATAATTAAACCGCGGTTCGGCTGGTGACATTGAGATAATTAGTCCAAATGCCATTATGTACGAAGGTATTAATTCATGTACGAATTAAGAATGATTTTATGACAGTTTAAATTCCTTGATTCTGAGCAATATTCTCATATCTATTATCGTTGCGATTATTGCTCCAATCAGTGATTCATAACGTCATTATTTTAGCCGTTGGATTCAGGCTGGTGGTTGCCGTCGCAACATCCAGTTTAAATTGACAAGATAAACATTTTTGTAACAAATGAATACATGTCGATACTGACACCTTTCGTTAATGTGCGTTTTAATTAATTCCTCCTTGATGAACATCTCATCAGGTTTTCCTCCCGATGTCAATTCTTGTTATAAACTTAGCAGCAATCTTACCAGATTCCTTGACACTGTTAAGCGTTTATCCATGTGTATTCTTGAGAACCTAAGTAAGTAAAATGGAAATGTATGCTACGCTCCATTTACAAGTGCTAATTGTTAAACAAACTGGTAACATACGAGGACGGTCCCAAACGGTGCCAGTAGTTTGAAAAAAAGTTATTTTGGTGAAAAGTGGCAACCATATAAAATACATGTCTTAAGTTTCAAGACGCCACGTTATTTAGTATTTTTATTTGGGCCATCAAAAGTAAACGGTCGCAGTGTATTTGTAAACATGGAAAAAATGGGCCACTGTTATGTAATTCAATATTTCCATTTGAAAGGTCTCAGGTCTCAGTTCAACCAATATTAAAGCCGAGCTAGATTCTACTCTGGGAGAGTCTGCTATTTCTTTTACGACTGTAAAATATTGGGTAGCAGATTTTAAACGAGGCCGGGCGAGTTGCCAAGACGAAAATCGCAGTGGTCGACCAACTGAGGTGTCCACACCAGACACAGTTCAGAAAATCCACAAACGGTATTGGAAGATCGTCGGCAGAAAGTGCGTGAGGTAACTGAAGTAGGCATTTATATGATAGAAATCGAATATTGGTCGAAGATTTGGATATGAGAAAGCTGTGCGCAAGATGGGCGCCGTGCCTGCAGCAAAAACAGAGACGTCAAGATGTTTAAGTGATTGGCGATGTTTCATTACAACAAAGCCGAATTTTTGCGTCGATTTATAACCATGGATGAGACATGGTCCACTACATCACATCTGAGACAAAGGAACGGTCAAAACAATGGACCTAATGGTAGAATCGTGTCCAAAAAATTTGAAAACGGTTCCATCTGCAGGTAAGGTCATGGCGTCTGTATTTTGGGACGCTCATGAGATTATTTATTTACTTATTTATTTATTTATTTTTTTTTATTTTCTTCAGAAAGGAAAAACAAACGACGACCAGTGGCGAATATTATGCTAATTTATTGCATTGTTTAGATAAAGCAATTATGTAAGTAAAGTTTGATCCAGTTCAGACATCCACTATTGCGATGCCCAAAATTAATGAGTTAAAGTTTGAATTGCTTCGCCACGTACTTTCTTCTCCAGATTTAGTTCTCTCGGACTATGTTTTATTTTCAAACTGAAAAGGTGGAGTTTGCGGTTGACGGTTATTTTAAGGAGTCTTACTATAAACAGAATATACCTATAGAGGCTATTGAGTATCACTGGGAAAAAAATGTATCGAGCTAAAACTCTCAGCTTTTCCCAACTCTTCTGTGCCTTCTTTGTTAGGTCGGCTTGTATTGCGACCGCTCTCATAAGCTTTCGTTTAATACCCAGCATATTCAAGTGACAAATAATAACGCAAACGCCACCAAAACCAACAATTGTGTACCATATTTAGTTGAAATATATCAACCCCATTTCAACTTCTAATATTTCTAAAATCGGTATATTAAGATTATTAACATTAAAGTCGAACACATTAAAAATAATGTATTCAATTCCTGCAGATATTTGATTCTATTGAACTGACTTATAAATGTCCCCATTTTGTACCCATTTATAATTGTGTACTTTATAATTACTGCATATCGAACTACAAGTACGAAATATTTAATAAACCATTTTTAATGGTTTCAATGTTATAGCCATACTCCCATGATTCGTCACCAGTTATGACGTTTTTGAGGAAATCTGGATCGTCGTTGATGACATTCAACAGCTCCTGAGCGATGTCCATGCGACGTTGTTTTTGTTCGAAATTTAGCAATATCCGTAAAAATTGCTTCGCATTAGCCGAACGGTATGCCATCATCATTAGCAACCTCTCTAATAGTGATTCGACGATTATCCAAAATCATTTTTTCACTGCTTCAATGTTTTCATCGGTGGTTGACGTGCTCGGGCGACCAGGACGAGCATAGTCATTGACATCTTCTCGGTCTTCCTTAAACCGGTTATACCACAATTGAACTTGTGTTTTGCTCATAGTAGACTCGCCAAGCGCCACAGTCAACATTTCAAATGTCTTTGCACATTTAATTTAATTCTTCACACAAAACTTAATACAGTTTCTTTGATCCACTTTTTCGAATAGTAAAAAATCGAAGAGCACACCACACAACCACACACACAATCTTTTTGTCTGGCAAAAACAAACTGACAATCCAAAATGGCTGATATTGTCAACATATATAACAGACATGTGTACCAACATAACGGAAAAAATGCGAAAATCGAACATACGTAACTCACAAAATTTGGAAAAAAAACGTTTTTTTTATCACACCTCGTATGAATGCAATCGGCTGGTGGAAGCGTAAACGTGTAGTGTATGGTGTGTTTTTCATGGCTTGGTTGTTCTCTTAATTCTGACCGTTATTGTCGTTATTGTTAGATGTGGTCAGCTTTGCCCAATAGAAGAACAATTACGTTCCATCAGAACAACGCCAGGCCATCCACATCGAAAGTCACTTGTTAGAAGATCCAGCAGCATGGTTGATAAATTTTTATGCATTCACCTCATAACTTGGACCTGGCATCAAGTGATTATCATTTGCTTCTGTCTATGGCGGATGACTGTATTGGTGAAAAATTCGTCTCGAGAAAAACTTGTGAAGATCAACTATTCTAGTTTTTTTTGCTAACGAGGGTTTCTCTGAGAGAGGCACTTTAAATTCAAATAGATAGCGTTTTCTCAAAAACAAACTAAAAAATTCAAAAACAAACTTCATCTTAGCATATCTAGGGTCAAGTGTGTCTCCTTTTAGGCGCTAAACTAATCCTCGTTTCATATGATATATAACGGTTTCAAAAGTAAAATATAAAACCATGATTTCAGTGAAACTTTTATTTCATTATAATACTTGGGCTTTTCCATTACGTACGAAAATGCAATATCATTGAAATGATCGCCTCTGCATTGGTTGCAGCATTGGACACTTTTGAGGTAGTTTTTGACCGCTTTTCCCTACATTTCGGGCGGTACCTCGGTGATAACTTGGCGAATGCTGGGTTTCAAATGCCATAAAAAAGGTCTAATGGCATCAAATTGTATGATCTTGGTGGTTAATTGACGTCGCGAAAGTTGAAATTACGCTATCTGGAAACTTCTCATGCAATGAAGCCAAAATCGGTCATGTTGTCCAGCTCATAGTCTTCAATTGCAGACAATTTTGCTTGTTAATGTAATGTGTAATGATCACCTGGCTTTAGTTGTTGCATGAGTTGGTGCAAACACAAATGCAAAATACGACATAATGAGCCGTAAGATTAAACCAATTGTTGAGAACGCCGTAAAATTGACAAGTTCGTATTATCCGCCACACTTTCACTAACAGAAGCGTTATTACCGGCATTGCTTACATTGCGATGTTGCACAGGCCTGACCACATCTGTAACGCTTCCAGTACCTTCAAATATCTTTTATAATATTGCCAATTCTAATCACAATAGATCAGGATTACCGCGTAATGCACGAAAAGTGGCCACGTTTCAATCACCACTTTTGTAGTAAGTTGTAACTAATTTTAAGCGTTCTTCGATTGTTAAACGATCCACTTTCGTAAATGGTTAATATTTCACTAACTAAATACCACTTCAGATAACAGGTATTTAACTGCTGACAGCCTTGCAAGACCACTGGTTTTGAAACCAATAAAAGGATAACTCTTTACTTATGAGTTAGAGCATAGAAACAAAAAGGCACTTTACAAAATTTATGGACGACAGTGCTAATAATAGCAAACACTGTATACCGTGCGAATGATATTCTGTTTACATATCAGAATAACTTACTGAGTATGAGTATTATTTTTCCTAGTTTACGATATTTAAATATTGAATGAAATGATATTTTCTTCTTGGATTTTCCATGTAATTTAGTAGATAAATTAAATTCAATATTTCCAACAAAACACAATGTATATACCAATATTTATATATACCAATTGCTAAAGTAATTTTCACTGCTACTTTATTCGCCAAAAAAAATATGTACTACATGTCCTTATACACCAACGATTACGAGAAAACTTTGTAATATGCGCCAAGCGTAGAGCACAAGAAGATTAAATTAATTGTTAAAACCGCAAAAAACAATTTCGACTTAATAATGTCTGGAAGAGAGTAAAGTATGTCTGAGAAGCATTGCTTTAAAACCATAATACAAAAGTTCACAGTAAGCTTTAACTTCAATACAATTTTAGTTATTTTGAAAGTATGAAAGTATGTATTATATTTAGTATATTTTAAAATTTAAAAGTGAACGCTGGCCGAATTTGTCAATTAGATTTCAAATCATTTATCCATTTCAAAATGAGTTATGCCTGTAAAATAAATTTCTCTGCAACAATTTCCTAATTTCGAATGCCAACAAAATGATGTATTGTTTTAACTAACACAGAAATTTCAATCAGGTGAACATCTTTACATACATCTTCACCCAACGTCATAGGCGTAGGAAGGGGGTGCAGGGGGTGGTGCTGTTGTTCAGCAGCATTCACTAAAAATACATGAATATCGTGAATATATAAAGAAAGTTATAGATATGTTATTACTTTTGGTGCGTCAAGTCCTTCCTCTACGGGGGCATAAAGAAAGTCCAAAATCTACAAATAGAGGCAATTTTTCGCATTTCGCAAAGCACGATCTATCATTCAACTCCATTGACATTAAAAACGAATTAATTTAAACATCTGCAAATGCTGTAATTACTGTAATCTCTCAAAAAGTTAAATCGTGTGGATTTTTTCGTTGATGGTATATGAGGCCAGATGTTTCAAAGAACAACAATTATCGCTTACAATATGATTTTCCATCGACTAGGAAATAGAAGAACATTGCTCTGCTCTGTAAGTAGAGGCATTATTTCATCACAAAATTTTATTTTGCATTTTTTGGAAGAAAATAAGTTGAGAAATCTCCCAATAGTTGGTCAATTTTATGATGGCGCAAAAAAGTCTTCCATTAGCTAAATCAGTGAGTTACTTTGGAAGGCTTGATTTGGCAGCAGCTTCTGAATTTATTGAAAATTACAAACAAATTCTTCAGATTGATGTAGACTCACTTTCAGCCGAAACTGTTGTGTTAAAAAATCTTTTAAAAGCTCAACATACAAATGTCTATCAGTTGTAACAAAAGTAAGTAGTATACAAAAATAATTTGACAAAAATATATAATCAAATATGTTCAAACTGCTACAAGTAGCATTAAGTCTCCCTATAAGCTCCGCTGGCAGTGAAAGAAGCTTTTCTGCAACGCGTCGAATTACACTTGGCTGAGATCAATGATGCATCAAGACCGATTTTTAAATTTAGCTATTTTAAATACTGAAAACGAAGTTGTAAAATTTTCTATAACTGCCGATGATATTCTTAATGTTGTTTAAAAAAAGAGACAAAGAACCAATATTTAGTGCTGCCTTGATTATTTTTTCAAGAAAACTATTATTTTCCTAACCCTAATAATATAAGACTGAATTTGAATTTTTGAGATACCAGATCGAGTAGCCCGATGTAGACCATTTATAGGTAGAATCATTAACTATGACCAGGGATACCATAGACGCTTCTTTCTGGTTGTTATATTTTTGCCGTATCAAATGATATCTTCCTTCATTCCTTCCTCCGGGTGAAGGTCTAGGAAGAAGTTAAGCCAGTGGAGCTAACATATACATAAAACTTTTATTTGAGTATTTTTTTCTTGCCTACTCCTGAGGACTTTTCAAGCTATTTAACGGCAAAGCCCTCTTTTGACGAAAATTTAACTGCTCAAAACGTTAGTCCTAACTATTTTGCTGCGAAATGCACTATTATGGGCTGGGTTAAATCAATTCGGGAGTTTTCGAGATAATATATGGCCCCATTATTACTAATGTCAAGTATCGATGTCATACGTGTCATGATTTGTATTAACTCTAAACCCACATCCACGTGGCCAAAGCATATAAAAATGTGGCAACTGCGTTGACTGGACCACGATGTGAGAATGCAGCAAGGCAATCCAGCATAACAGCTTATTCGATGAACAATGTAGACGAAGGGAACCAAAACTCCGTGGAAAAGACCAGGCTTGAAACATTTCCAAAACTGATGGATTTGATGGATTGGAGAAGGAGTGCAGATGATCGGAGCTCTTGGAATTCTTTACTTGGCGCAGAGGAAAATACTATCATTGTAGATGAAGAATAATGATAAAAATTAAGGAAGTATGTAGTTATCGCCAATATAGCAATAAATCAGCCATAAATGTATAGTTCTTTGAATTTTAAACTGGAATCAACAAACCAGTATAGAAATTTTAGTCAGTCATATACCTTCACCACACGACTTTTTGCTGTAATATTATGAAACGTGCCGGAGGAGGCTTGACAAATTGCTGTATTCTTATCAAGTAATACTCTGCATTAAAGTATAACGAAAGAACTAAACTTATAACTTTCTGAAGCTCTCCGTTTATAAATTACAGAAGGATAAATTTTTTTTTGTTTGGTATTCTAAGGGGAGTGTCTATCTTTATTGCCAGTACTGAAAGCATAATAAGTGCTAAGTTATGCCGAATCTATCACGGTTGAATGATATGTACGAAAATGGGAATTTGTGTGTGAGATACTACAGAGGGCGTAATTATTCGGTCGAGTTTTTAAATTTCATTCGGTTTAATTGAAAATAATTTAAGTCAGGCTATAAATTAGGGATTACAATGGAAAATTAAATTTCCATATATCTGTACATTTATATAGGCAATACTATAGGTATGTACCTATAGCATAGGGTTGAGAACGTCGCTCATTTACGTTCTCAGAGCTTAGTTTAAGTACATAATGCGAGTATATGGCAAATTTGGCATGAAAGATATTTAGGATAAAATAGGCCGTTTGCATGGGAGTTCCCTTAGAAAGTTCTAGGTCTAATTTTCTTCAGGTTTAAAGATAATTGTAAATTGGGCAAAAATTAATGGACAAAAATCTAGACTACTATTGCTTGCTAATTAAAAGTTACATATGAGTGATTGAATTCCAGAAGATCGTTCAATCCGTAATAAAGTGTGTGGCTGTACACTCAAATTTCTTTCTGGGATCATACTTTGGGAAATGCTGAACATGTACTAAAATTGTCTGAATTTAGTACAACTATATAAAAGATATGTATGTAAGAATATGTAAGTTAAATCGGTCTATTGTATAGGAGAATTAAACGAATCAAGAATTATAACATCTCAATGAACAACAATTGAGGATAATGCAGTCTACGGATGAGAAGCTAGAGAGGAAAATAAATTTCCGAAAATCGATCACTTTGTATGGCAGGTACCAAAAGAGGTGGGACGAAACAGCCAATTTACAATCCCCTCCCACGATTTAGGAAAATATTACTATGTGTCAAATTTCATAAAGATTTTTCAAAGTTAATGCGTCTACCAGCCAGCCAGACAGATAGAAGGACATCGCTTAATCGATTAAAAAATCATGAAACACATTTGGTCAGAAGATGCTTGGTACCTCAAGTGCCTCCTTCCGGATGATACATTTCTGCTGCAACATTTAAAAAAAATTGGAGATTCAAAGTATTCAACTTAGGAGAAAATATAAATATTGATTGTAAGTTTGAATTCTTATTAGATATGAATATGAAATGGTCTGAAAAGTTCTGAAAAAGAATTTGTGCGTTAATTTAATAAAGAAGGGGAATGCTTTAAGTTTCCCATCAGCAAATATAATATTTTACGAAAATATTCAAATTCAGCTTTTAATTCGTGACAGGTCGAATACGAAACAACAGACGAATATCATTTTCAGCAACTTATGTTGCTCTTGAGAGTAAATAAAGCATTACATTATCAGGCAAATATTATAGTTATTTAAATCTTGCAATGGTAGTTGGGGAAAAAACGTGAGCCATATCCGTCAGTATTTTGGGGAATAATGGCTGTTTTCAGAAAACTCGAACCATTGTTTTTGTTGTGTGTGAAGCGATTTTCAAAATGATCATTTTACAATTTTTTTTTGATATATTCTATTTCGAAACATTTCAAAGAATAGAGACAGACATTTTTTAAAACAACTTTTCGATTAGCGATTAGTAAAAATCGTGAAATCGCAAGGATTCGGGTAGTATACTCTTAGAATTCTTAGAATGTATTTGATAGTTTTTAAACGCAATATATACAAAATATGCAAAGCATGAATAAACCAATTCAAAAATTGTAATTAGGATTAGGACCTTATTAGGGAGAAATTTTAAGTTTTCGGACTTTCACTAGTTTTGTTAAGCGGTACAAAATATTAGGTGGACAAATTTTAAATGAGTTGGACATATCTGTGCCAAAAATTGTGTTTTTTGTCAACTCCGACATTTTTATGGGAGGTAGAAGAACAAAAGTGGTGAGCCCATCTAGTGACGGACTAACGTTAGACTGCACGAAGGAACTATGATGTGAAAAACTTTAGTCGATTCATGCAGACTTTTCACATTCAGCCTATGTTATCTACATTTGCTTTAACAAATATCAAAATTTTCCTTTCACAAAGTTGTTTCGTAATTAATGGAATGGCAAAACGTGAAAAATGCTTCTTCTCCCCAAAAAAAGAAAAAAAAATAAATAAATATATAAATTTACGGCCGTTGCCATGTAAGCTCCGCTATCGGTAACGATTAATGAATTTTTTCATTTTTGCCTTTCATTTGCGTTTTGTCTCCTTTCCTTTAACAACATCAAAGATGGCAAATGTAATAAATACAACAGACGCTTTGCCAAACAGTTTATTTTGGTATAAAAGATATTAAAATTTTTCAACATCCTTTCATTTAATTGTGTTCCTTATAGGTACTTAGCACAGTTTCGATGTTAAAGACGAACATTACAATGTCTCAATATTCAATTCTTGACTGAGATTAGAATCCGATGGGTTTATGGGGGAGCTGCAAATTGTTTGCTTACTTTTTATTTCCGCAAAACGTTATAAAATATTCATGAGTATGAATATTTTTATATTGAGCATATATTGTTTATCAGTGATTTCTTAAAATACTTACAGATAAAGCTTTTATCCTACGGTACGTTTTGATAGCTGGTCGCAGAAACTAACTTTTAATAACCGCAAAACGATTTTTCTTAATTCAGTGACTATTGGCTCATATATCTAGAATGGAGGTACATAGCATTTGATATGGCAAAAGTGTAACATTTAGCCTTTGACCAAATGAGTTTGAGAACTTGGCAACTAGACAGAATCAAATCCGTCTACTGGCTGTTAAATAAGATATTTTTGAAACTTCGGATCGTAGCCAAGATAGTGAATGATCTATATCAATCTGCACCTGCTAATATTTCTAATAAAAATCGGCAGATTTTCAGAAATTACATTTTCTTCCTGTAACTCCTAAATGTTTTCCATAGCATTGCTTTATGATGCTAGACAAAATTGGAAAAAAAATCGATCACGACACACTTTTTCCATATATACTTAAGTTCGTACCTTTCGTTCGGTTTTGCCAACTTCATACAAATTTGGTGCACGTTAAGCATTTGTTAAAATGCTATAGTCTCTGAACGACAATGGACCGCATTGCCACACCCTTTTCTGGTGCACATTTTCAATGACTCTGCCCCATAGATCAATCTAATTTTAATCAATTACCCGGGTTAAGTTGATTGTAAGGTCGTCGTTCGGTTGTGGCTTATTGGCATACGCCTGAGACTTCAGAAAACCTCCTATGGGGAAAGTCTGTCGAGTTCCAATCCACGTCGAAACCTTGAGAGATAAGCCTACCCTCAAATCGTTCATTTAGGCTATCCATTGCAGCGTTCATTGTGTTTCACGTATAGATGTTCTGCTGGAATTACAAGTCGTCCACTTCATACCTTTAGGTTTGGATTTGTAGCGCTCGCCCTTCATGATGGACTCACCAACGACCAATGAAACCGTCGGCCCAAACTTAACACCGAATAGTAACTTTTTGTGGATACACTGCTTCCTGGTAAACAATGTATGCTTTAGCTTCATCCAATTTTGCAATTTTGTTTTAATATAGGTAATCCCTAAAAGAGCCGCCTTGTCGTTAAATATAATTTTTCTGTCAAAAGTAGGATCCCCTTTCAAAAGCTCCTGAGACCAGTCAGCGAAAAACGTGTTGTTTATGTTCACTAATTTTTACCGCGTAGGTCAGTTTGAGACGAAGCGGGTGTTTGCCCAAATGTCGCCGAGTTGAAGTCTGCTAACATCCAAGTTCTAGTGTGAGGAGAGTATAGCGAATTGATCGCCCAAACTTAACTGCCAAACGTTGCATAGTCAACTTTAAAGAGTTATCGCGCCATTCGTAAAATGGACCCTATTAGTCGTATGCATTAACGAACAATTACACTGGTATACAAATTTAGAAAAAAAATTGACTGCAGAAACAAAGCATGTTTTTTAACTAATCTGGGTGCGCTGATTCGAATCTGGCATAAAAATTGGGCTATCACGTCGTGTTCATTTTTTATCGCATGCTGGCAATACTGTAAAACAATCAATACTGACGCTACAATTTCACAATTATTAATTTGAAAGAAGCCCACATTCATTCTAAATCTTCATAATAGTAGCGTTTAAGCATGTCATGGAGATCGTGTGTTACTGATTCAAGTTATATTTGCTATCTTTCTTCGATTTTTCAATTCCAGTACTTTGGAGAAAGTCAAGTAACCACCAAACCGATTGGTTTTTCTGTTAAAGAAAAAGTTGCTAGATTTAATATGAAAAATCGAAAAAAATATTACTTACGCGAATGTACCATCAGTTTGCAAACCAGTTCAACGTCCACCAAATGATCCATTACCAGTCATTCGTAGTGCTGCGAGCAGTGAGTCCGAAACATCTTTCACCAGCAGTGGCAGTTAGTATCAGGCTGATGATGAACGCCATTAGTGACTCACGCTGAGTTGAATGATCCAATTCGGGGTTTATATTTAACGAAGCAAGACGCAGAATTACTAGCTTCACGCATGCAACAGTGGAAACATCTTGGGACAAAAGTAACAATCTATAGAGATAGAAGCTTGGAATTGGCTGCATATTTTGTAAAGAAACACTCTATTCTATTCTGTACTGATGTTGTTGGTTTATTTAAAACAATTAACCAGCCATATGACAAAACTGAATGGAGATTATTTATTGATGGCTCTTCTTTTGCATAATGAGAATAAAAAACCATCCATGCCAATTGCTTATGCCGTTAATACAAAGGAAAATTATAGAATCAATGACCGAAATTTGGACATTACTCAAATATAACTATAATGAATGAAAGATCTGTGGTGACCTTAAGGTGTGTGATTTACATTTCTTTGTGTATATAGTATAGATCATCGTAAATAACTGTAAATTAATCTGTTTCAGGTCATTGGTTTATTGGTATGCAAGGAGGTTTCACAAAATATTGTGTCCTTTGTATATGGGGTAGTCCCGCTACATGTCATCATTACGTCAGAACAGAGTGGCCAAAAATAACTGAGTATTCACCAGAAAAACAAACCAATTCAAATAAACTATTAATTGATCCAATTAACATGTTTCTTCTGCCGCTGCACATGCAATTAGGCCTTTTTAAGAACTTTGTCAAGGCTCTAGACAAAGAGGGTGCAGCATTTATATATTTTCTATCGGTTTTTCCCAAAATTTCATATGCTAAAATCAAAGAAGGCATATTTGTTGGCCCTCAGATCGGGAAGCTTCTGAATGATGGCAATTTTTCACAATGTTTATTGGAGAAAGAATATGCAGCCTGGAAATCTTTCAAGAGCATCGTGAACAGTTCTTTTGGAAACAATATGAGTGAAAAGTGCAGACAAATTGTTGTTGAATTACTGAAAAAGCATGCTGGCAGACTATTGCTGGGACGTAATACTTGAAACCAAACAAACGAAATACAGACGACGTTCAAATAACGCCATTCACTTTTGAAAATGCATTGATTTTTTATTAATTAATTAATGATTTTATTTCAATGATTTTTCATGTAAAAGCGAATAAAAACATTCATTTGTATCTCGAAATCCTAACGTGATATAAAAAAACCTATTAAAGGTCTGAATTCAGCCCTCCAAATTACCCTAGGAAAGACCAAAACCTTGTTGGCTAGTGTCACTTTGATAACAGATTTACCGTTTTCTCGTGTTGTTTCATCGTTTAACTAGACATGATGATTAGGCATCAGTGACCGAATATCAAACAGCATATTTGATTGACCCTGCCAAAACTACATGGGTGCCACAAACTGTCAACATCTATCCGCCTTCAGGAGATTAACTATTGTGTCTTCCTAAAAATTTGAAAATTTTGAAACATTGAAATTTTTTTAAATTTGAAAATTATTCCAATAACTAGCGGACCCGGCGAACTTCGACTCGCCACAATTTAACGCCTTCAGATAAACTCCCGAGTAATAATAAAAAACAGATAGCTCAAATTTCAATGTGATTTATTTGAATGGAATCGAAATCAGTAGAGAGCATTATGATGAACAAGATCAGTTGGAGTTATCGAAATTCGTGGGATAAGGACTTCCTCTCCTTTGAATTTGTCCTTGATGATCGTCGCTTGAATCACATTGTTCATCAGTTTCTTGATGGACAATTGCGTACCATTGCACAATTTCGGATGATTCAGATTCCGCAACATGGGTATGATCGATCCTACCTTCAGCTGTAAATTATGCGGCGGAGTTCCTGGCACGTCAAGCGATAGTCTGTCAGATAGTTTGTCGCTTCATCCTCGTCGGTCACTCTGTCAATAGATTTGTACGAATACAGTTTTCCAGCGATTTGACTTTGAATAACTAAATTCAAACTATCGACGTCCTTACTCTTAGCTGCTGTTATTGCCAGTTCACTAACCCAATCGAGATTTTTATAATGTCGGGGAACACTTTGGTGATGAGTTCCTCCTTCGACAATGTGATGTGGTGATTGTGCAACGCGAACTTGTGCAATATGGGCACGTATCCATTCATTTTGTTCAGCGCGTTCCTCTTGCGTTTAATTATCACAAACATTCTGACTAATTATTGCACGACATGTACGACGTCCAAGGTTTGATCGTCTAATAGGTGGAATTAGTCAAGCAAATAACTCTCCTTGAAATAGAATAAAGTCGTTGTTGACTAATCCTATTAAAAAGAAAATTATTAAAAAAAAAAACTTACGAAATGAATGTATCGCAATAAATGCCTGCAATCCAACCCCGCCATCTACGGGCTTGTGGCATTAAACGCAGCGCAGCGCCATCTGTTATTTATCTCGGTAACTTCTCCACCCAAAATTCACGCAAAACATATTTTATCACAATAAATTTCATAATTTTCCGAAATTTACAACGAATTTTCCAAATTTACACAGTCCAAAATCAAACAAATTGAAAATTTTCCGGAATTTTCCGAGTTTTCCACTAACAGTTTTCTATTTTGCCATTCCGGAACAATTGCACACAATATTTCATACAAAAAAATCCATTCCGATTTTTTCAATTTTCCCACTTTTCCGGAGGGTTTCCCCAAAATTTTCTTTCGTAAAAACTTTCTCTAGGCAATTACGAACAACTGAGAAAAAATTTGAGCCAAATCGGCCCAAATCAGCCGTTCTCAATTAATGAATTACTATACATTTTTCACACCTTTTTTATATATATAGATAGCTTGATCTTCATGTGACTGAATTAATCGGGATTCTAATATCCGTTGGCTGTTCCTCTCAATACGATTTGCTCGATGTTAAGGACTTTCAATCACTCGAGAATTTCTTGATCTTGTAGCCGTACGGCCTCTGCGACCAATGTTCCTACGTCTGATTGGCGGCATCTCACTCACTTATTATGAAAGTTAATTGAAAACAAAATCAATACTATAATCTAACACTGTCTCTGACCGAAATTCATTTTTATATATAAGAGAAGAGAGAAGAAGAAAAGAAAATGTTCTTCGCTTTTTCTTATAAAAAAAGTTATTGCTGAAATTATACTCACCAACACCTATATTATATTGCACACAAAATTTGAGCGCACGGTTAACTGTATTTTAAAATTTTCACTATTTGCAGCAAACACAATAGCACTGAATAAGGCTCGTAAATAATTTTCACAAATAGCACTAATTAGGAACTTTTTAAAGTTTAAGCTTAGGCTAAGTAAAAAAAATTGAGAAGTGAAAAGAAGGCAACATGATTGACAAAGTTAGGTGTTTGAGTTTCTCCTAAAAGTTTCTCATACATAGAAAAATGAGAAGTGAAATAAGGTCAGTATATGAAAAACTTAAATTTTCCTATAACAGGATCAGAAATAATGGTTTTTTTAATTTTTGATTTCTTCGGGTGGTACCACGCCTATTTGTCCAATCCCGCCCATATTTGCAGCAGAACTTACAATATGTAAACCAAGCTTATATACCAAATTTTGTTCACATATTGTTAGCCGGAGCAGTAATAATTGATTTTTAATTTGTCGTTTGTATGAGAGGTACCACGCCCCTTCGTCCAATCCCGCCCATATTTGCAGCAGAAGCTTCAATATGTGCACCAAACTTATATACCAAATTTTGTTCAAATACCGTTAGCAGGAGCA
>JAHXMU010026709.1:2757651-2771820 GCA_019455685.1 Philornis downsi
CTTATATACCAAATTTTGTTCAAATACCGTTAGCAGGAGCAGAAATATTGGATTTTTAATTTGTGGTTTGTATAGGAGGTACCACGCCCCATTGTCCAATCCCGCCCATATTTGCAGTAGCATTTTAGATATATACACCAAACCTACGCACCAAATTTTGTTCAAATACCGTAAGCAGGAGCATAGATAATGGATTTTTAATTTGTGGTTTATATGGGAGGTACCACTCCCCTTTGTCCAATCCCACCCATATTTGTAGCAGCACTGGAAACATTTACTACAAACATTTAAAAAAAGAATTAGTCAAATCGGTGCAGCCGTTTTACAATTTTAGATAAATCGAAAAAAGTGGGCGTAAAAGTGGGCGTGGTAAATTTTTCTTTCCATAAAAACCTAAGTTGGACTACGACGAACATTTAAAAAAAAAATTATTCAATTCTGTCCAGCCGTTCTCAACTGATGCCCTTGCCAACGAACGGCATTTGATTTTTATTTATATAGATACCTGTGGTTAACGGTTTATTGTAATTCAGTGCCATGTTATTCAACATAAGTACTACATTTAAATTAATGAATATTTTTTTTTTTAATTTGATTGTCTTCTTATTCTTTTATAATTATGTTGATATAAACATTCAATTTTGTTTTTAACTTTATTAATCACATTTTTTTCGCCTTCGTTTATTTATTTTTTTTTTTTTTTGCGTAATTAAGTTATTTAGCGACAAAAAATAATTTAATTTTATGTCAATATTTTTTCTGAATTTCCGTATAGAATTTCTTTTAAAGCTGCATTTTTTTTTTTTTTTTTTTTTTTTGACCAGAGCTGTGCGCAATTGCCGTGTGTCAAAAGTGTTAAATGGTATCGTATTCGATTGAGTTCTGTGTTCTATGCTCGAAAACCCTAAGCTAGGTCAAGAGTCTGTGATGTTGCCAAAATCAATTTCGTTGCTGGTTTCCACTGCACTATGCAAATAAAAGACAAAACCTTAAACCTAAAAAACCTCGTGTAAATTTTCCACCCTTTCGCGATGTTAACCAACGAACGAAAGCAATAAATTTGCAAGTTCAATTACGAATATTCTTAGCAGGAAATGTGCATATTTTCCTCTTCACCTTGATCGCAGTTACCAAATGAATACAATAATTAGGGCAAAACTAATGACGCATTGCCCTTTACGAGAATACGAAAAAAGTAAGTGCAAATTCACCCAATTAATCAGCAGCTAGTTCAAGAACTGCATTTGGTACCTTCTATTATGTTCATATCCATGTTTGCTGATTGGCTTCAATCCTGTAGGTTTCGTTTCAGAAATTGGCAAAGTCTATTGTATATTTATACCTTCATTCACAGGAAGGAAGAAATTTGGCATAACGAAAATGTATCATCTAAAAGGAAGCATTTAAGGTACCAAGTATCTTTTGAACAATTGGGCTTCATAACGTTTTAAGTCGATTTAGTGTTGCTCGTCTATCTGGCTACCTGGGTGGGCATTCCACTGATGTTTCTCCTAAATATTTCAGCCAAACATAAAGGCGAATTGAAGATTTGCCATTCAAATGCGCAAATTTAAGCAACAAAATAGATGAGCTAAGGCTAACGAAATCCGGTTTACATGTCATAGACTTGGGAAGATGCGCATAGTTCACTGGTAAGACTTAATAGATACCATCTTCATAAACCGAATAGGCGAAACCATGTACGAGAGCGGTACAGATTGTGGAGCATAAATGGTGTCAATAATTTAAAAAAAAAAACAATTTTTTTTAGTGAATAGTGGATATCGTATAAAACATATGTTGTAAGCTTCAAGGCGCCACATTGTTTAGTATTTTTATTTGAGCCATCAAAACTAACGATCTCAGTGAATTTTTAAACATGAAAAAGATTGGTTTCAGTCCAATTACTATTAAAGTCGAGCTAGATTCTACTCTGGGAGAGTCTGGTATTTCTCTTATTCCTGCATATTAGGTAGCAGGGCTTAATCCAATAATAACTATGGATGAGCTATGAGTCAACCACTTCACACCCGGGACAAAGGAATAGATAATAAAATATAATATAATATATAAAATAAAATAAAAATAATAAAAAAAAACAGTGAAGTGGAATGGGAGAACGTTGTTCAAAGAAGGTGAAGGTGGCTCCATCTTCAGGCATGGTCATGGTGTCCGTTTTTTTTTTTTTGTTTTGTATGCGCAACGGATTATTTTGGTTGATTATTTCCATCTACGTCGAATATTATGCTAATTTATTGCAGGGTTTAGGTGATGGAATTAAAAAATGGCCAGATTTACCAAAAAAGAAAGTGTTGTTCCATCAGGACATTGCTCCAGTTCACACATCCACTATTGCGTTGGCCAAAATTAATGAATTAAAGTTCGAATTGCTCCGTCGGAATGTTTTCTATTTCCAAACTTGAAAACACGTTTCGATGGTAAAAGAATTGCCAACAATGACGAGGTAGTGCCTTCGGTTGATGACTGTTTTAAGGAGTTTGAAAGTTCTTACTATAAACAGTGTATGGAAGCCTTTGAATATCGCTGGAAAATGTGTATCGAGCTAAGAGGAGATTCTGTTGAAAAATAAGGAACATTTTTCCCAACTTTTTTGTGTCTTCTTTGTTCGATCGGCTAGTTTTGGGACCGCTCTCGTAAATATCGCATTGCAATATAAATTTGTTAATTGACTGTGTTTACAAACCAAACAGTGATATACATTTTTGCTTTTTTGTCATATATGTATGTCCTCCATGAAATAAAAATTTTTAATTGATAATGTGGCGTTGTTAGGCATTTTGGCAACTGATTCGTCTACTTTCACTCACACAACTTTTGCCCTTAGCTCTTTTTATGTACTTCTGTGTGACCAAACATCTGCGCTCTGTTTTCTTAGGTTCGAATTCACCAATCTGAATATAGGAGCTTGTATGGAGACATGTGTTAACCGATGCTGACTGAAGCAAAAAATATACGAAATTTGTTGGGATCAACCCCAATCAGGAAACAACTTCTTAAAAGTTGTTAAGATTTCTTCCTTCCTGAGAGTTTTCGCGGCTAAGCCCAGACCATGATTCTCAACAACGACCAAGCAATTATAAAAATGGATATGGCCTATTCGAGAGGGAAGTTGAAACGCCTGACCCTGATGTGAATATTCTGTTGCCAGAAAGGATTCTAATAAAACATTAAACTTACGAAATCTGAATATTTTTCCTGCTTCGAACATAAAAGAACGGAAAACCACCCCCGAAATTGGTACTGAAAAGGATGTAAGAAATGATTATCAGGCTGATGTTAACTTAATAAAACTTTTACTGCTGTTCCTTTTATTGAAGTCAATAACAATATTTATGATTTTCAAAATAACACTTAATGATGTTGATGGCTTTGAATTTGTCTGCCTAAATCAATCGGATGTTTTATCTTGCTTTTCTGAGATAAAGTCGAATGCCCAAGATCACTCACGATTCCTATTACCGCAAATAAAGCTTGCCTTTAATACCACCATTACTACATAACTTTTCCAGAAATTTGGAAACATTCTAAGGTTAATCTTATATTGAAAGCATGTAATGATTGCAGACCAATAACCATTGTGTGCCATTTATTTAAAATTACTTGGAAATCTACTTTATAAGCAAGTGAGTACACATAAGTATAAATTCTTTGATGCATGAAAAACAAACAGGATTTTGCTCTAACCAAAACGGCACTAGTGCTGTAAAAGATGTATGTGAGTACTCGTACATGTAGAATCGCGTGGTGGATCGTCGCATTATATTTCTAGTTCTACTATACTACTCCAATGCATTGGTCACAGTAAATTCCGCCATCGTGTGTTTGAAGCTCAACCATTTTTTCACTTCTCGTCTACAGATATACGACTGAAACAAAAATACTGCCTCAAGAGTTAATTTTATTCCATATTCACGTTCCAGGACACATGTAAACGGATGATGCCCAACTGTTTCTATGTTGCCATCTAATTTGTTTTATAGAATACGTTGTGAGAATAAACAGTGATCTACTAAATATTCAATATTGCCATAATTTTTTAACGAAACATTAAATTGGTCGGGTCATATTAATTCAGCTGTTGGGCATTTTGATTGACTTAAATCCATACTCACCTACAAATATGAATGATAAGTCTTACGTGCCACCAGAGCTATTTTTTTATTTTTTAGTATGAGCTTTTCGTGAATCTCAATGTTTTTAGATATACTCGTATTTATGGATAGCAGAGATTCAACTTTTCCTCTCAAGATTCGAATTCTGTCTATAGCAATACTTTTTTTTTCTTTTTTATAACTTCATGTGCATTTCTCCAAATGTATAGTTCGCAAAATAAAACTCCCATAATTCATAGAAATCTTGTGTCGTTATTCATTCAATACGTCTTTTCTTTACAACATAACCTCGAAACTATTAGAAATGTTACACATTTTAAGAATAAAATTTTTAAATTTTACAAAAGATATGAAACTAAAAATTAATCTCTTAATCATAAAGAATATTTTCTCTTTTTTTTTAATTAATAAAATAACGATAGTAAGAAGTATTATTTTTTCTACAAAATTCTAAAATTTATAATCCCTTACTGCAATTATCAGAGTTTTTCTTGTTGTACAAGATATCTAACGATAAGCAAATTACAATTACAAATTTTTCCAGATCGTAGCCGAAAATTGTAAATGGGCACTTCCGATACCTGAAGTGTACAGCTTTTCACCAGTAACTTATAAATCGCAAACTGCGGTACCATAAATATTTGTTCAAGAAGTTTTTTTCCAATGTTAGACAAACTTAAAAAAATCGACAATGTACCACCATACAAATGGCAGATTTCATACATATATTTCTAGATTCGTGCCTAACTCCCCACTTTGTTTACGCAATACTTATTTTATATTGTTTGCTATATTTCAAGTGTTTTACGATTTTATTATAATTTGATAATTGTTATTCGAAAAACTTTTGAAATAAAATTATCGTTCAAAAGAAAAGATTAGGCTGTTAAGAGTATTTTTTAATTGAACAATATTCGTAGAATACATTTTTGATATCTACATTAACGATCGTGCAATGCTTAAATAACCGGATAAATTTCGGAGTAACTGTAATGAACGTTTATTTTAACTGGGATGTAAGTAAATACGCTGCTACATTATCTTCTGTGGAATTATTCCTTGGGATTTGGTATAAAAACCGCTGATATCGATTTGCAACTGTCAATTTCTCAATGAGATCAAACAACTAACAGTCTACAATATTTGGAAAAGTTATCAGATCAAGTACTCAAAGGGGTTCAGTTGTGGATTTATTGCCTGTTTTGGCAAGAGATTTCAAGACATATTACAGAGCTGCTGCCATTTCCTTGAAGAGACAAGAAGGAAGAGATTGGAAATAAAATAATTTGATGCAAATTCTTTGATCCATTTTTTCGATAGCAGAAAATCGCCCAACACCCAAAACACTTGTCTTATTTATGCCTCTTACAAACAAACTAAACATGCTATATGGATAAAACTATCAACATATATTCGAGACGAGTGCACCAACATAAAAAAAAAATAATCGAAAGTCGAATGTACGTAGCCCGCGAAATTTGAAAATTCACCTTATCTTTTGAACACACCTCGTACCAATCGTACCATGGGGAATAGTGTCACAAATTTTAGATAGCGATGCTGCTAATACGAATAGGTCAAATGGCTCTGATATTGAGAATGGATTTGCTAAAGCTGATATCGAGGTTTGTGCTACCTCAATTAAACTTCCATCTTTCTGGATCAACCATCCATTGAGACATTATTTAGTACGAAAAATATTACCCATTCCGGCACTTCTCACACAAATTGTCTGATTTTTGGAAAATTAATTTGTTTCATGTAACTGCTCACTCGTTGACTGCTGCAAATTGCATTGAATTATAACACACCATATTGTACCTCCCACACAAATAACCGATCCTTCGCTTCATATCCTTCAAGCAGTTGCACTAAATTCAATAAAATGTAGCTAATTCACCCTAAATTGTCGTACGTTTTGTTTGTATTTCGTTGAAATTCAAAGTATAACAATTTGCTGTTTGCTTCAAATATAAGTAAGAATAAACTCTGTAATTTATACACCAACGATTAGTATTCCTAGTCGTTATTAAGCTACGGATTTGACAATAGATAAACTAACTTTAATCACGTGTTGCAACATACTGTGAAGGACTATTCGAAGTAACTGTAACAGCATTTATCCATAAGATTCTGCATGATTGTAAAAGTTGAAAACCAAAATGAAGTTACTCCGAACGACTCGTCGCTATTAAGAAGAGGGAAGAGAACTCTTATAAAATATTAAATATTGAATTATCCTGTTTTTTCTAGTGCTGTTGTTTTTTATAACTTCACCCGAAGCACATAAGGTATTTATTTATTTTCTCTTGAAAAAATTATGAGAGTTGGAAAGTAAACTTACTGTAGAAGCGTATATTATTTTTAATTAAAAAGATAATGGAAAATTTTTGCAAAGATTCTATAAAGGTAAATTTTTGTAGAAATAAGATTGTTTTACTGGTCCGATCTTGCGCAGTTTCGAACTTCGCCTATGTGTGGTTACAAGATAGTTTTGCGCCGAATTTCAGCTTTGCTGCTGGGCGTTCTCTACTGTGCTTCAAACAGGCACACGAACGGCGGATGAAGGATTATGTTTAAATGGACAAAGATTTATATACTTCGTGGAGCCTCTGATGAATATTTCTAGTTATTGCGCAAGGGATGGCATCCTATGGTAGAATATATATTAAAGCTGATTTTAATAGTCTATTAGCCATTGTTTTTGTTTCGCGTAGTTACAGTTGCCTTAACTCAAATGGTGCTCTACATATTTCACTGTTTGAAATTTTAATTAATCGTTTATTTGCGAATTTCTGTGCTTTCATAATTCTTTCTGATTTAATTTGTGCTATTGGATAGTCCGCTAATATAAGATATTGGCGAATCCCAATTTTAGGCAATTGTGAAATTTTTTTGAAAATTTATTTGCTTGGCAGAAGCCTGTTTTGATCACCAAAATGAATTAAGGTTATTTTTATGATTGGGCGCCTATTTTTTTGAGATATCGTAATTTTTCAGATGGGTACTTCACGCCCGTGGAGGACGTTTAAATTTGAACAATACTCATAAGTATTATACAGCTGTCCACGTATCTGTCCATAGCGGCATCTCATAAGTTACGAGTTGTATGCGTTTATAGTTATCCATTGTCGTGGTTTGTATAGGTATCCGGTTTCCTATTTCCTACGGGTGTGTTGTTCATTTTGTGAGTGGATTACACTAGTACGGACTCTCGTTTCCAATAATAACGACCTTGTTTCTAATTAGAATGGTTGCTTAAGCAATAGCTTTTATCCCCTATCCCTGCTTTGCCTAATGAAATAAGAGAATTCAAGCAGACATTAGCTCAGAAATTCCTGCATGGAATACGAAGAAGCGTTCGCATTTGTCTCTGCAAAAGATGCAGACATATAAAGTTCATATAATTTCACTAAGCTTTTGTTCCGAACTGACCACACAATGGTTATTGAAATGTTTACAATGAACACAATACTGATGCGATTGCAAGTGGCAATACAACATACTTAGAGTTCAGGATTTTTAATATACAGGGTTATCCATTTATTGATTTCAAAACTGCCTGTCATTTGAAGTGTTATTTGTCTATTGAAAGGTTTGCCATTTACGAATATACACCGTTTAATAACTGAAGGACGCATTAAGTACTTAAAACTTACTGTAAAATTGGTGATTCAAGCGGTGTACTTTTCGTGCATTACAATCGTCATAATCTACCTACTGTACAAAGAATTGGCAAAGAAATTTGAAGAGACTGGATGCGTTACAGAGGTCGCCAAGCCTGTGCATCATCGCAAAAATATGACTTCTGTTAGTGAAAGTGTAGCGGATAATGAAAATTTCAATTCAGAGCTCTGCGGCCGTATGATAACCATCTTTTCTTTGGCCTGCAATTGAAGATTATGAACTTGACGATGTGTGGTTTCAACAAGACGGTGTCATGAGCCGGACAGTAAGACCGAGTAATTTCACGTTTTGGCGATGTCAATTAGCCACCAAGATCATGCAATATGACACCGTTAGACTCTTTTTGTGGGGCTACGTCAAAGAACGTATTTATGCAGATATTCCATAAATGTTCGAATATTGGAAAACCAACATTCGTCAAATTATCGCCGAGATATCGCTCGAAATGTGCGAAAAAGTGGTCGAAAACTACATCAAAAATGTCCATCACTGCAATTAATCCAGACAGACTTTGTATTTCGTAAATAATGAATGAACAATGAAATGAAAGTTTCATAGAAATCGTACCTTTATATGTGTTTTATTTAATTATACTTTTGAAACCGAAAAATGGATAACCCGGTATATGAAAATGTATGCAGATGTTTACAATCCTTGATGATTCGCACACAAATGGAAAATTATTAGCTTGACCACTGCGTACGTTCTCTATTTATAAACAATATATGTGAAGATATGGTTTCATTTTTTGAACTCGCTTTCAATGCTTGTATACATTTTGAGCTATCGAGGAACTCTGAGTTAAATAAAATGCTCAGTGAACTAAGAAAGTAAAACGTTCTGCTGTTGAACGCAGTACAAATATACAAGTTGTAGCCAACACATTCAACACCACAGCTAACCAAACGTTCTCGTCTGCGGCTTTGTCAGTCTCATCTACACACACAATTGCATATGAGAGTAATGCCAACATCATTGATGGCAGTACCATATAAGTGGTATAAGTAAGTAAAAAAGGATGCTGATATGAAAGAGCTCAAACGAGACAATTTTAGACTTGATATAACATTTTGAAAAATGTTCAAGGATGACTGTTACAGAGATGTAGTGTGGTCTGTGCAAATTCCAGCTTTAAGACTCAGTACCTGAATTACTTGCTGAATAATCGCTAATGGAAATTTTTCATTGGGCTTTCTAGAATTAGTAGAATTTTAACCTATGTCGATACAAGTTACTGCAATGCACTATAAATGATGATGGTTGTGGTTTGATATATAGGCTTCTAATATCAGTTTATGGTCTCAGTGTTATATTGTTGCCTTGTGCATATCGTATATATCAATTCACATTATATCATGCTGCATGCTAGCATGAACTATATATATATCAGATTACCAAAGTCATCTGCTGGAAAAATAATGGATTTCTTTATGCGAAATTGATATTGGTGTTTATGGGCAAACAAATTCACTGTAGTAACATAACATTTAATAAAACTAATGTTTGCTGCGCATTGATTTCATTATGCGTAAATGTTCGAAACCAAAATATCTAGAAGCTACTTGTATGTCGTTTGTGCTATACCTTTCTTCTTGTAAATAGGAAGCGGAAGTACCAAATGTATTAATAATGATTACATAGTAACTTTAACGAATTTGTGAGAATCGTTAAAGAGTTGCTTTAACGCTAGGGAAATGTTCCCAATGTGGATGAATGCCCCCAGCATCATTGAATATGATTAAACGGTGAGAAATTGTATTTTCTAAAAAGTTTACCAAAGTTCGTTAAAGGCTTAAAACCTTAAAAAATAAATGTTGAATAAATTATAGCAGATTATATTAAAATAAAACTGCCAAAATTATATGAAAAAATTGAAGAAAAATAACTTACAGCCATAAACAAAGAAGCAGGCCCCCCAGAGCAGAATCTAGTTCGGCTTTAATATTGGTTAGATTGAGACCTTTCAAATGGAAATGTTGAATTACATAAAGCTGACTAAGTTTTTACATATTTGCAAAGTCACTCGAATCGTTTAATTTTGATAGTTCAAATAAAAATACTAAACAATGTAGCGCCTTGAAACTTGAAACACATGTTTTATAAAGTTTCCGCTTTTCAAAAAAAAAAAAAAAAAAAAATTTTTTTTCATACTACTGGCACCATCTATATGTCAGGTCGACTAGTTTTGGGATGCCTTTGTGTGAGTGGTATCAGAAAAGGCATTAGAATTCTGCCCATTTCAATACTTTCTTCTGCAATGGTGAACGCATAGCATGTTCCACTTTTTAAAGAATACGTTGGAAGGGAATAAAAGTTATGAACCTAGGAATATATGAGTCAGATCTTTGGGAGGTGTCAGAAGGTATATGACTAATTACCCGATTTTTAGAATTTTTTATCAAATATTACCATAATCTATGAATTGAGAGCTACAACAAATTACAGAAAATTGTTAAATTTGCAATGGGGATATTCAAAAGAGCGTATCAATACAACCCGTTTACAATCCCCGTACACGATGTGGCAGAATATAAGGTCATGCCAAGTTTTGGGAAGTTTCATAAAGATCTACGACAATTATCGAGTCTATCAGTTATCATTCCTGCGGGTGAAGGTACAGAAAATTTTTTATCAAGTGTGCTCTCAGATTATTTAGTTTTTTTGATCTACTGCTTACGCATTCAAATGATTGTTGCTAGGTTTTAGACAGTCGTAGAATATGTCGATTGGCACTACTATTTTTTGATTTATTGAACAAAGACATTTGATGTTAAGTCTGAAAAGTCTTAGATTCATTGATGTGTTCAATATTTGGCTACTCCATTCTAACTGTGCTCTTAGTTGATTGCGATTCTAGTAATCTGGAGGAAATTACATCAACTAAAAAAATTATATCTGTATTCATACATCGATATTGGTAATTTTAAATTATTTATTATCGCAAATCTTAAATAATTATTTTCTTTAATGTAAATATCTGTACGTGAAGAGTTAGATAAAAATAAATTAAATATTTTTTTTTTAACATGGCCTTTGTAATCTGTATCTCACCTTCTACAAGCATGATCGAGTGAAGCTAGAAGATAAGATCTCGTATTCAAAAAACTACTCAAACAGTTGGGTAATTGCTTGACTCAGTATTGTTTCAGCAAACGCCGGAGATAGGCACCAGCAATTTTACTTCGATAAAGGGGAAAACGTATGTCTGAAAATGTGAATAGTGTTTAAAACCTTGATGCTGTACTCAAGCGCAATTTTGGCTTCGTCAATTCAGTTCCAGTAATTTTGATGCCAAAGAAATTCTAGAAAATTAATATTCGAAATATCAATAAAATAACGAAAGTTATTAAGTTCGACCATCACGTAAGCACTGCTTAAATTTTCCAGGAGCTAAACATTGCACAAAAAACCACTCTGAGCTACTTGAATATGGCTGCATCCAAAAAAGAAATTCGATGTGTGGATGCCACACGAATTAACAAAAAAAAAAACCTCATAGATGGAACTTTGATCTGCGAAACGCTGCTAAATCGCAATAAAATCGACTCATTTCATTCCAATTCAGCTTTCTTCCCACTAAATTTAAGTTTTTTTTTTTTTTTGTAATTCCTTTAGCAGACACAAAATTGGATTTAGCTGTAAGCTCTTTTCTTTCTTAAAATGTTATTAAAATCAACTCATTTCGGAAAAGAAAAGAGAATCTCTTGCGTGCAGTGTTGCCAATTCAGCTTTCTTCCCGTTAAATTTAAATTTGTTTGTAATTCGTTCAGCGAGTACACAATTGGATTGGCTGTAAGCTTTTTTCTGTCCTGATGAAAAAAAGAAATCGCTTAACGTTTCTTCCACTGTCGTCTTTGAAGAAAAATGGACCGATGATGCCACCAGCCCATAAACCACACCAGACTGTCGTTTTATCGGTATTCATCGGTAATTCATGTATGGCATGTGGCTGTTCATCACTCCAGATGCGACAGTTTTGTTTGTGTACGTATCCGTTCAGCAAGAAATGAGCCTCATCGCTGAACACAATTTTTCGATAAAACAGCGGATTTTCGTTGTGGTAGATCATTCGTCATTCCATGATGAAATGGCAGTGTACAGTATCACTTTTTACTTTGACATATGACGTTTGGACGCCATTACCAGCCAGTGCTGTCAACCTGAAAAACTTAAATCTTAAAAAATCACCCTATATAATATTTGCATTCACAACACTAAATGCATGAAGCGAGCTCAATTATACTGAATTCAGTGGAATCCAATGATATATACGAATTTAGAAATATACAATTTAAATAAGGTAATTTGTTTGGGAGACAACAGAGAGGATGGATTAATTCCGTCTTTTTTTGTACATTTTACTATTTAATATAACGCAATATAATCGGCTTAAATGTAACCAAATTTCGATGAACTGAATTGTTGTACTAAATTTACTAATATTTAGCACACGTTATGCGTTTCGTGAATTCAATTCTGGACATCTAAAAGAAGGGCAGTGACTTTTTGGTATCTCCCCTATAAATTAGCTGATTTATCGAAATTTAATTTTTCCAGTTTGATTGCTAACTCGTAGACTACACTTGCTTAAGTTTTTGGCCATTGTATTGCGTTATAAATCTTTGTCAAATTTAAAAAATTGACTAGACAACCACACCCTATTCGATACTCCTACACAGATCACATAATTTAACATACATATTCCAAAATTTACATACCTTATTCAGTCGCATTAAATTCAGTAATTTAGTTGAATGATAATTTAGTTGAACGAAACTAGAATAGGATTATCACTTCCATTACAGTACCACATGATTTAGTAAAAATCAGTCTTCTTATTCTTAGAAGCAAAAATCAGTGATCGTTCAATAATTCCTTATCTGGGTTGTAGTTTTACTTCTTTGATCGATCTATATTTCAGAGAATTTTCTTAGAACGACACTCAACGTTCCTCCTGGCAGCCCTCGCACTTTTGCATAAGTCAGTTCATCTGATTGACACTTCCATACTGGCTATCGTATTAAATAATATACATCTTCATTCCCCCAGATAAAGGTATAAAGATTACAATATCGTTGGTTTCTAAACCACAAATTTAGGATACATTTTGATCTCTAACATATATTTATATTTCAAAAATGTCTAAACGTGTATACCTAACATAATCTTGTAGATTTTTAAAAATAATTTTGTTTATCATAGTATTCTTGTTAGCGTGCTGGAAATAAGGCTTTCATTTGGGCGTGCCTGAAGCGTCAGCAGTAGTTGAAATTTGAAATAGATGATTTTTGAAATATGTTAAAATAATGTTAAAATTTTCTCTAAATTTGCTTACAAGCTGACAATTTTGTCTACATCATCATGCCAAGTTCAATCACATGAAAAATTTGTTTTTTTTTCCTTTGTTACTCATTTGGCCTACCTTAATCATATTTTTGCTCTACAGTCTTATTACATTGTGCGATGTTTGTTAGCCAGAAAATATATAGTAAACAAATTTTCTTCCAAATTTCCACGAAAATTAGTTTTCAGTGTGAACGCAGCACCAAAAAGTATTGTCGATGGTAAATATTTGGAGTATATTTACAGAAACAATTATTGGCAGTGAACACAATAACAGGAATTTCTTATAATTAATAAAATCTTGACAGCTTTAAATACGAATGATTAAGTTGGACTATCAGAAAAATTAATAATTAAGATTAACATTACAAATTTTGTTTTCACGAATGTTATTTTAAGTGTGAGCTCAGCCTGGAAAAAATATTTTTGGCAGAAACATTTGAAGGCCTTTCACAAAAATCTTTTCTGGCAGAGAAACTTTCACTACAATAAAAGGAAAATCTTAAACTGCGAAAGGATCTTTGTAGATATAATCCTACATAATTGTCAGAGAATAAAAAAAAAACGTGTTGACGAAATCAAAAAAGTAATTGCTAAAGCAAACGCTCTGTTACAATGAATGTCTATGCCCAAGAACGGTCATAGATTTTTATTGTGCCAGGTGAGATTTCTTTCGTAACACCATGATTGATTGATACAATAAAGACAAATGTATTTAATGCTTTCAGTTGTCCAAGTGGCAAAATAATATACGACAATTTGGAGTATATATTTTTATTTATTTATTTATTTATTTATTTCTAGCTTGTAATTTAAAGCCTTCCGGCCAATTATAAGTAAATTACAATATGCAACAATTCATCATAATAAAAATTAAATATAAAATTTATAAAAATATAATATGACATATAATAATATAATATAACATTATGATCGTTGAAGACAAAAAAAAAAAAAAGTATGGAAAAAAAGACTAATTCAAAAGTTAGAAGTTAATCGGAATATA
>JAHXMU010026709.1:2771830-2849532 GCA_019455685.1 Philornis downsi
ATAACCAAGGAATGACGTGCTAAAATTTTATTATAATTGATACCATGCATATACCCATTTATAGACTGTTTGTACACACGTTGTGCATCAGTGCCATCTGCTAGATCGTGATGAACGTTTTGGAAGCTATTGGGATATATTCTCTTTGGGATATATTCTAGAGTGAGCTCTAGAGCGAATACGAAATTTTCCATACTTTGTATACGAGCAGATAGGCTGATCAATAAAACTTTCACCGCAGTTCGCTAAACGGTTTACTCGTATACCTATATATAATATATTTGTAGGTTAAGGTTAAATTAGAATGCCAGAAAAAAAATGTACAACATTTTCATCCCCTTTCTGACAGTTCATTAAATTGTGATGCGGAAAAATTACATACCTTAATCCTTACATTTGCAATTTCATGTTTTTCATTTAGTTATTCCAACTACAGTATAACTACGTGTACTAAAATTAGTTTTACGACTGAAAATGGTATCCATTGCAAACAATCTTGGGTGAAAGCTTAGTTGACTGAAATTTCTATACTAGCTGCGATATCTAATGATGTGTGTTTTCATTCCTCCGAGTGAAAGTAAAATTATCTCCATAGAATATTAATTACTACTACTACATACGTTTGAGTAAAACTTCACACATAAACTTCTATGTGTTAACTTTAACATTTATATATTTTTGTATAAAGAGGTAAATAAGGAATTAAATATCGTCTATATTATAAAAATAGACCTCTACCTTCAGATGTGTCTTCATGGTATTTAATAGATTTTAAAATAAATTTTAAGCTATACAGCATCTTCAGTTGTGTAAAAAATATTTTGTTTTGAAAAATGTAATAAAAGATCCGAAATATTGAACCAGAAGCGACGAAAAACTAACCCGAGGGTGATGAATTTTATTCGGACTATTCATGGAAAGACCGACCGCAGCGCGATGCTTAGTACTTGCGACTATCGTCCATATGATCGCGGGTTCAATCCCGCATACAGCCACCTATCATCATTTGAGCGGCGCTCACCTCGATATGTCTGCTAAACACATCGAATAGTTGAGCAATTGGCAAGTCTACTAAATGCTTCTCAAACTACGACATTCGGGATCGGGACCTCTTTTTGTCATCCCATAACTGATTCAAGGGATCAAGGGAATGTGTTTTAATCACAAAAAGGGACCACTTTTGTCATTCCCTTAAGTATTTTGTAAAAAGGTGAGTACCGAGAAGAAACACATGTAAAATTAGGTAATGTTGATACAGTTTTAAACTACTTCCGGATCATTATATGTGCTGCTTCTTTCCTATACCGAGGACATTTAAAATTGTACAGTGTTGATGCAATTCTAAACTATTTCCGGTTTATTACTGGCGTTTCTCGTTTACATCTTTGAAAGCGTTTTTTTTTTCATGTCCTTAAAGAGAAAATCAGTACAGAAATTTCAGTCAGGTAAATTCACTTACCAAAGTTTGCGGGCTGCCAGAAGTGTCGTGATAAAACGTTAGGCAATGCAGACTATTTTCTTTCGCAGAATCAGACTTAATAAAAGCCCAATGCTTGCTAAGTTCGACTAAATACAGTGTAACTGAATGAAAGTTATGAATCTAGGAATATAAGGATTATATTAGGTAACTTGTGCGGGAGTTACTAGAAAAGCCAGTCTTATCCAGTTGTATACGGGGATGGTGTGGTGACAGATATTCTCTCGAAGGATTAAAAATGAGTGGAGGGGAAAGAGTAATTCCTAAGGATTACAAATAGAATTAGTAGGGGATATTGTTTGTGCTGCAATAAACGAGATAATTAAATTATTTCTGATAGAGCAAAAAAGACTCCGGGGTTTCAATATTTTTTCTTAAGGCGCTCTGCGCGATGAGAGACACGACTTTATTTCACTGAGTTAAGACTAAATTGTAAAAGGCCTTGTAAGCCAGAGTTGTGGCTTACTGCTATAATGCGAGAGACATTTTATTACAAGTCGATGGGTGTGGAATAAAGATTCCGGTTAAACTCTGTCTTTTTTAGCTCGGGCTTAGTCACCAGTCAAATTCTTCACAATTTACCAAGCAATATAACATTACAGAATTTGCAAACATCTGAGTTACAGCAGCCTATGTATTTGAAAGTAAAGGGATAAAACTAATAAAATTAAATAAAATCAGTTACTGTTAATGGGATGAAAATGTATGGACTACCTATGAAGTTCACTTTCATTCTTGGAACTAAGCTTATAGACATGAACCTTAAAATATATGATTTAAATCAGTCATTTGTATGAGAGACAATAAGTTCATACATTTAATGGTTTCAAAATCGCCAGTCAGCCGTTAAGTACCTGTCATTTGCAGTGTTGTTTATTTAGTCAAAGGTTTGTCGTTCACGAATATCGATCATTTAACAACGAAAAACGCTCAGAAATAGTTTAAAATGACTAAAAAAGTGGTGATTCAAACGTGGGCTTTTAGACGAACAAAATTTTCTTCTTCAGCGATGAAGCTAATTTCTCACTTGGTGGTTACGTCAACAAGCAAAATTGTCACAGATGGGTGTCGGAGAACCCAGAAGTGATTGTGGAAAAGCCATTGCATCCGGGAAACATGACTGTTTAGTGTGCATTATAGTCTGGAGTTATCATTAGGCCATATTTTTTTTTTTTTAACTAACTCAAAAGGATCCACTGCTGCAACCAATCCAAGAGCTTTTTTGAATGACATTATATTTCGTACTTAATGGCGAGGTCCAAGTATTATAATGAAATAAAAGTTTCATTGAAATCATAGCTTTATATGTGTTTTATTTAATTTTGCTTGAAGACCGAAAATGGGGGTGAATGGGTATAGCCCGGTAACAATATCCTCAAACAGTCTGATAAAATTTTAGGTTGTATCAAATTTTATGCAGTTTCGCAAAGATATAAGAAAGTTGTCGTGCTCATAAGTCAGCCAGGCAGAAAGAAAGAGCGATCTCCCTCAATCGACTAAATAAGTCATAAAATACATTTGGCCACAATAATCTTGATACTTCTCTTCCTTTTTCTTTCTTGGTGTTATATATTTGCACGTTCTATTTATAATTCTTTTCTGAGGAAAGAATAAGAAATAATAAAACTGTTATTCCTTCGAAGTGCCTTCTAGTTATTATTGCTGAAATGTTTACGTTTGTTTGTCTGCTAAGGCAAATGATGAAAGCTGAACGGTTAAGTACAACAGACGTATTGTTTGCAGTGGTAGGTAGTTAAGAAATGGGTAAGTTGATATGTGTACAACCAAATACCAAAGCTGTACATCCTTATTCATCTGGTTACCAAAGTGATAGATAAAAAGTAAGAAAATAAACGAATAAACAAACGGTTCAAAAGGGGGACGGAAAATTTGTTTTTCCAAATGGGACTAAACGAATGATCACTGTTCCCATATTACTCGTTTTCTTTGCAAACTTAAGGATTCGTTGAGAAAGGTTAAAGATTTTGTATGTTTTGTACAGAAATTGTTTGCCATTAACAACTGGAAAGAGGGTTCTGTCATTGTTCAAACGTTTATAAAACCCAGTTGTAATCCATTTTGAATATCTTTACTGCCCAATAAAAATAAAAAAAAAATAAAAAATTTTTAGTAAACGAGTCAAACAAAGGGATACTAACACAATAATATATTTTTTATTGCTCTACAAGTATAAAAATATTGTTATTTTACACTACACTAAGCTTCATAAACACTCGTAACTAAAAGTTTTATTGCAAGTCTTCTGGAACTTGCAAAACAAGAAGTTATGAAAAAAGTATATAAAAAGTAATTTAAAACTAGCACAGAATATTCCGCTTAACTAACTTACATATAACTTCATCCGATGTCCCTTTGAAGTGGTGCAAAAGTGTACAGAATGCCAGAAAAGAAATGTTAAACAGCCAATATTAGGTAATATATGTGGGAGCTGCCAGAGAGAAATAGAGAGCGGTTATCCGGATTTTTGAACATAAGGAAACATTGTGATGTATTACAGTATTATTCTACTGACAAAAATATAAATAATTTTCGTCCAGGAGGTACCAAAAGTGGTGAGACGTTCCATTTCTGCTTTCATATTCATAACATGGTTTGTTCAACGCATGGTGCGTACGAAATTTGACTGAATACAGTACAGTAAGGATATATCGTTTGAAGAATATATCTGTAGAAGAAGTAGAAGAAAGAAAGTGTTCAGCCGGGCTTTTTCCAAATCATTGCAAGCATTAAAAATTGAAAAAGGAACAAACATTTAAAGTATTGCAGTCTTTGAATTTAGGCTTACAGAAAAGAAGTTTATTTTTTGAAAATCGCAAAATTTGGTGGAGTATACAAAAATCCATAGATTTAATTCAATTCTACTATATACAATATAATCGACAAAAGATTACGATAGGCTACCTTTAAGGAAGCCGCGGAGGGGGTGTGGTAATAAGCTTCATTTACATTCTGAGCGTTACACTGGCAATCGCTTATTTGCGTGGGAGGTACCAAAATGATATGTTGGACGATTTTTTTAAACTATGTCAAGCTTTATAAGTTAATGCATACAAAAATTCATAAATTCAAATTCAAATGCAAGGTAATTACAAATTAAGCGATTGAGTAAAAATTTGCGATTTCTGCACAATTTTTAAATGCAAAGCTCCAGTATTTTTTTTTTTTTTTTTTAGTTTGAACCATCTTTTGTACCAACGAAGCGATTTATCACGCTCGTTCGAGTAGCTTGCAAACTTGTATCGTTCTTGTAATTCTGCTCTATAGTGAAAACGCTAAAATAATTGATCAAACAATCAACACCCGAATTTCAAATTCGTCGTAAATCCGGCACTTTGCTTTGTGTTTGGACACTCTGGACATTGGTCAATAAAATCTATTACAGACAATAACATATTCTGTGACAAAGAACGAAAAAAAAAGTAAAACTAAAATCTTAACGGAGCAACGAGTGGGAATTAATTGAGATTTCTAATTTTCATGGAATAAGATCATCTTTTCTAACTTAGCTTAAACCGAATATTTACCATCGACTGGTTTAACACTGAACTATTATACTAGCTTTTTCCTTGGTACGATGTCTTATTCAACAAGAAGAAAAATTGATAAAACATTGTTCCCTGTGTTGCCAATCTTTTCCAACACTTTCCGTTTTCTGTACATGTTTTAACGTCGCAACATGTTTGGTATTGTATTTGTAGAATTGTAAAATTGCCACCCGGTTTATAATATTATTGTTGAATACCGGGTATATCCAGTTTTCACTTTCAAAAGTAAAGTTAAATGAAACACACATAAAACTAGGATTTCAATAAAACTTGTATTTCACTATACTACTTTGGCCTTGCCACAATGTAAGAAATACAATGTCTTTAAATGACCGCCCCTGCATTGGTTGCAGCAGTGGATCCTCCAGCGTTATTTAAGAAAAAAATACATACCAGTAATATCTCTACACCATAATGCGAAAAGAACCGAATAGTCACTTTTTGTGGATTCTATAGCTTTTCCACAATAACTTCTGGGTTCTCTGAGCTCCACATGCGACAATTTTTCTTGTTGACATAACTACCGAGTGAGAAATACGTTTTATCGCTGAAGAAAATATTGTCCGAATGAAAGCCCACGTTTGAACTACCACTTTTGTAGTAAGTTTTAACAATTTTTACATACGACGATATTCGTAAATGAACTTTCACTAAATAAATATCACTTCTGATGACAGGTTTTAGTAACTGACAGTATTGCCAGACCGGCAGTTTTGACAGCACTAAATGGATAGTCCTGTATTTTGTGATATCGTACCTATGGACCTCCCGTACAACTGATAATTTTAACTCATATTTTCTTACCTTTATATCGTTCAAATTGCTGCACTGAATTGTGTAAAGTTATCTCACATCTTCGTTTGATAAGATTAGTTCTGAGAAATGAACTGTATTGCCGCACTCATTCTAGTATGTACATTCGTGGCATAAATAGACGCATTTATCTGAATTTAATTTTCCTCTCGTAATCTCTAATTCACTGACTTAACTGCGCTCTTAAAGGTACCTCCTCTGTTAATTATTCATTTAACTTGCATATTTCAAGATTCATATTCGTCATTCAATTCTGCTAAACTCACTGAAATTTTGTAATTATCAGGTTATAGTGGACTAAGTCCTGTGAACATTGCTACGGCCTTTTTGCATTGCTACGTCCCTTTTGGTATCTTCCATGCAAATTAGTCGATTTGGGGGAAAACGGCTATAATTTCTAAACAGAAGGCTTTAAATTAAGCAAGTTTAGTAAGTTATAATTTTTGTCATTTATTGTGCATTAACTCAACGCATTTGTTGATAAAAAAAATATAGTGATTTATTACGCTCTTGCTGGTGCGGAGTGCCAGTTCAGTTCATCTAACAGCTATTTCTAACCAGATGAAACAAATTATATTTTATTTATTTTGCTATCCCTTTTTTCAAGCTTTCCCCTTGCAAATATTATTGAAATTGTGATAAAGCAAACGTATAATCAACGTGTGGTGCCAAGATATTTGCAATAACTGGCTTTAGGAGCATCTATATAAAAATTTCTGCGTCGCACATATTTTGAGGAAAATAATCGGTGGATAATTTGGACGTACTTTTTTCAATTACGATTTTTCCGCACATCGAACTGTTACATAGTTTAGCAAATATAGCGGCTTTAGGCCTGAGAGTACCTAATGATAGTGATCAAATAATTCGGCGCTTCAACTGTTGATTTAACACAATGACTTCAGCTGTATTCTCAATAGTATCCTGAATTCTCATTCGGCAAGTACTCGCAATGTAAGCAGCAAATTTAACTAAAAACAATTCGACTCGAATGCTAACTGACTGACAGTTTATATTTGCATAAATATAGTGGAGTCTCTTTCTAAACCTAACTCAAATTTTGCCCTAAGACTTCTTTGCAGACTTGGAAATTATTGTTCTACAAGTCATCATGCTAGCGGATAACATTTTTTCTGATTCCTATTTTCTATGTTTGTTGCAGTTCTTTTGCAATAAACAAATGACGTTTTAACAGATGTCTTCTTGGAAAACGGCACACACTGTTTTAAAAATATTTATATTTAGATCTGATAGAACTATAAATGTACTGTGAAACAAGGCATTGGCAATACCGTCAGAATAAATGAGCAAATGTAGTAAAAATTTAATCAGAAAAGTGTGGAAATAAATATTTATTCAAATATGTTTGCACCTACAGCAACAGCGCTGAGAAGCATTCGATGTTCGCATCAAAGCTTCTGTTTCCCAGTGTGTTGAATTTTTCTTATCATCTTTAGCAAAGTACGAACTTTCTAATATGGAATCTCTAATTGTAGGGCTGTTACATAATAAGTGTTCCTTGTGTAATCATCACCATAATACAGAGTTAAAAAAACCCAATTTAAAATCACTGCAAAAAATTATGTTGACCTGTGCAAATTGGATTCATGCGGCACGTGGGTTGCAGTTTGGTCATCGTTGAGGGAAGCTCAAGTTTATACATAGGGGATTAAAACACTTCCAATTATAGAAAAGGTTGACTTCAGTAATCGTGCGATCACTATATATTTCCATCGATTCATGAATGCAACTAAATTTAGGGTAAATACAAATTCTTTCCCTTTTCTTTTTTTTTTTAACACCCACAAAATTTCTTTATATTAGCCTGTTTCATACTTGAAAAGTATTGACATTTATCTCCCACACAAGAACGTTTCATTGGGATTTTCCCACTCTCCTACACGTTTACATTAATGCCACTTTACCATGCGTTGCACAGAGCTGTATTAGAAATATTGTAACCATTAATATAAAAAAATTGGTACATAGTTCAAAAGGAACAAAATATGTTTTTTTACGTTAAGTGGGCTTTTGCGCTTACTATTGTTATTATTAAATTGCCAACAAACTGGCAAAATGAAAGAAATTTCCATTTGTACCACCTACGAGATATAATAGATATCAGTTTCGAGTTTGCCTTTTGCTAATAAAGTTGACTGCAGAACTAAAAAGAACCATAATCGATAATCTTATAAACATCTTTGATTCGCTATTGGCAATGACGCTTTTTACTAATCAATGCTTCTTATTCATTTAATATATATTTGTCCATAACTGACCGTTTAACAAATGTTGTTAGTCATAACTGACCATTTATACGAATTGCTAGGAAGTAAAATAGTTCATAATTCAAAATAGGTAATAGTTGTTGATTTTCGAAACTATTGAGCCAATTTAAAATGATCGTGCCGCAATCGAAATCAGTTTAATCGCTTCTAGCATCAATCCAGTCAGGTAGGCTATTCTATTCATACCTTCACTTTAAATTTCTGTAATCCGTTTGAATTGTTCACTAATTTTTGCAAAATATGCAATTTTTTTAGAGTGGTGTCCTCAGGGGCGGGGCGATACCAGCGAAGTATCTAACTAGCCATGGCATGATAATTGTGGGCTCCACCCCCGACACAACCACCAACGTATTATTATTTGAGCGACAATCATCTCGATTTGTCTGGGAAATACTTCGAAATATGGTGGAATCTATGTCTTGTTCTGGCTCTCGGAATCGTCGTTATGCTGTAGGTCCCGTTCAGTGAGTCTACAAATTGAATGCTTACAAGTTTACTGAATGTAAGAAGCTCACCCATATCTCATTCATTGGACAGAATTTGTTTGCTGAATTTAGTGCCGTTGAAAGAAATGCATGAATCTAGTAATGTCCGGTTTAAAGTTTCGATTTACAGGTAAAGCGTGGTTATACGATCGATTTTTTAAATTTTCAGGCAGTTTCACTATGAATACAATTGTAGGTAGATATTTAATATATATCTACCTAAGTTGCTACAGCCTACGAATTGGTGGCTGGTAGCAAAAGAGATGTGAGAGTGATTCCATTTTCATTCTTCAAACTAATTTTACTAAATGCATGATGTGCATCGAATTTAACTCAATACAGTATAACGGTTTAAAAAGTATAAAGCTAAGAATACATGCGATTAATCAATCAGAAAAAAACGTAGTTACTGGGTGTGTTTTTTTTAAGTTTTACTAAAGGTCATAGGTCAATACAATGACAAAAATATACGCTGTCGGCTGTAATTGAAAATTATTGAGTTAGCACTGAATTTCGAAAAAACTATCATTTCGTAAGGGAGATACCAGAAGGATTGTATCAATGCACTGCGTTTTCATTCGGAGACAATACTTTCGCAAGCGCTCTGTAGGTGTACCAAATTTGAGTTATGTTATTTGCCACAACTATACAAAAAAATATTTATTTATTTGTATAGAAAGTACCAAAGATTGATCAAAAGATTTTCTGAAATCCCGCTAAGCACAAATTTATGCTACTGCTGTCTATATAGGTAGATAAGGAGTTACAAAAAAGAAACTGAAATTTCGGTGAATTTGTATACATAGATGGTAGTAAAAGAGATGGATCGATATAAACCCATAACAATCTCCGCCAATGATCCGGCAAACTGTTATGCTGTGCTCACATAGTTTGTGTGGGAGGTACCAGAAGAACTGAGTTTGCCGACTTCGATATGGCAAAATATTACACTGTGCCATGTTTCAAAAAGTTTCAGGCCAACCAGACAGACGGACATTGCTTAGTTGACTTAGGAGATCTTGAAATACATCGCTTAGTTAACTAAAAATGCCACAAAACTTTGTATTTTTACATATATATTGTATTTTAACCACTTCATTCCGGGTATTAAATGTTTGCCTAGTCAAATCATGTGTACTTTCATTCCTTTGGGCGAAGTCGCGTTTAAAGAATGAGATGGTTGGTGTGTTATGGTTGGAAAGACATCGTAAAGCCAGATGTGGTATGAATCGGAAAACACAGTCTGTTAAAATATTTTCGAACTTGTTTGCTTATATTGAAATTAAAATTGTGAATACAGCTACAATTATAGATTGGCTGGACGGTAAGAGGTAAAAGGCCGTTGACCGTATAATGATAAATCCGGCTTTAGCTGAACAAGTTTTAGTGTATTCAATCCAGTGTGCAAAAGAGGCGATTCAAGTTTTTTTTTGTTGTAGATTTACGTGTAAGGAATACTAGCAAACTGCCGCTTCGTACGCATGATTTCACATTTTAAGTAAAACTTAATTCAAAAATTGAATTCATCCGCAGTTTATTTGCCATTGTCAGGGGAGTCTCTTTGCCAAACTCTACAATTCTAATTTTCAAGGTTTAATCAGGGAGTTGCTAAATTCTTTATCACACATACGGTTAAGCTTCTAATAATTCAGCACTTTGATCCATACAGTGACATGCTTTTTTTTTTGTCTTTTCGTGCATGGGTTTTCCCTCAGAATCCGATTTTCATAAAATCCTTTATTAAGGTATGGACAAAAAGCAAAAGCAACGTGCTGTTTAAATTCAATTCTTAGCCAATTTATTTCTGTTCGAATTCGAAAACTTGTATTTTCATTTTGTTCCATACTTCTAATTTCGTTTGGGTCCAGACGCCTATGCCATTTGTGTCCCTTTGCTCCCTTGTTTATATCTTAAAAGATGGAGGGAGGAGCTGATTATTTTAGCTTCCCTATAAGTATTAATTTTCGAAAATTCTGGACAGAAAAGTCTGCATTGCTAATTTCATGACTTTTATTTTGTTTCAGTCTATCTTACCAGTTTTGATATACTCGTAATTGTTTGATCCCTTTAAAGTAGGGTTTCGAAAAAAGCCCTTTTATCGCGCGCCTATCCCACAATAGTAATGTTTACATTACTTACGGTGATTCCAGCATAAGCCGATGGTTTCATTTTTTTCCTTTCTATCATACTTTCAAGTTGTGTCCCCTGAAGGGATAAATGATTTTAAATCTATTATTTTTCCCAGCCTACGCCAGTAGATGAATTTGCACAAACAGCTTGATGACTCAGGCTATATTCTTTTGTTTTTGGCGATAGCGCCAATTCGGTGCCTAAAGACTTTAACTGCAGCCATTTATTATGAGTAATGATACCATTTCCGTCCCCCTTCTGTTCTTAGTTACAGATAAAGCTAAGAATTTTGTTGTATCTTTTCTTGTCACGCATCGCTTATCTAGCTACCCTGGAATGACAATATGGACACCAATTTTGATGATGCTAGTCCTAGTCGTTTGTGCTTGGTACTGGATTTGTACGCTTTTACGCTGTTTTTGCAGGTTAAGGTATGGATTTTTAAAAAAAGAAGAATTTATTACCGCATGTTGGCACTGGAACACTTGAATTCCAATTTCACGGATTCCAATTTCCATGATTTTAGCTTTATCCGTTTATAATTGGCGATGGTACAAGATTATGCTGTTTTTATTCTTAAGGTGGAATATGGATGTCAATTTTCATGATTCTGGCTCTAGCCGTTTAGGCTGGGCGATGGTGCCACATTTGTTCTTTTTTACCCTGTTTTTATCCATAAAACTACGAACTTTGAAGAACCCCTTCTTATCACGCACCTGCTTTATAAAAGGCATATATAGTCCAATTTTTGAGATACTCGCTTACCGTTTGGGTCAATCAGTAACGCAAGAATTTTATATATATACATATAGAAGTAATGGGCATCATGAATTTCTCTTCAATTTCTTAATGGAGGTGGAAGCGAAAAAGCTCCAACAAATAGTATAATCTATAATAAAAGACGTCTGCGCCGGCTGGTTTGCGCACGCTAACGGCGTAGATGAAAACTATAATCCCAACTTTGGCATTGTTTTTTAAGTTACTTGCCAGACGGTTGTTACTTCAGACTAAGAAAAATTTATGTAAACAGTTGATTATGTTTAAGGTTTCTATGAATTATTCGTTATATGTGATGCTTTTTTTATTCCTCTGTTTTGCTTACAAATGGTCATGGCGGTATGGTTAGTACACGCTTCTACCGTTCACATGACCTCCGCATGCAGCCACCTATAATTTTTGAGCGACGAACACCTCGATGTGTCTGACGATCATATGTAGTGGTCGAATAATCAACAAGGCTTGGAAAATGCTTCTCAATATGTGACGTTCGGAATCGTCGTTAAACTTTAGATCCAGTTAATTGAGTTTAAAAATAGAATGCGTGTAAGTTTACTGAAGCCCTTCTATATCTCATTCATGAGATTCAAGGGATTTTGTTTTGTTTTGCTTACAATACAACCTATTGGATTATGCACCAGAAGTTGTTGTAGCATCGAAATATTTATATATGTACACATATGTGATTGTGCAATATTTCTTCTACATATTTCATATATTTATTTTGTATTGTCAATATTTTATATAACGATTCCAGCAGCAATCAATCTGCGCTTGATTAAAAATTTGTATACATATTCATAGTGGTTTTGCGAATGTAGGATATGATAAAACAAATTTTAATTTCATGTTTACGTTCGCTTCCACTTTGTTTTATTAAAATGTTATCAACGAATTGTTTTTCATTTTTACGTCATTTTTATTTATTTATTTTTTTTTTTTTTTGGCAGTTTGTAAAGCAAAGTCCTGGTAGCCACCTTATGTTATTGTCAAACACTCGCCCATGGGGATGGGGATATCTCTTGACACAACAACCAAATTTAAAACATTGAAGAAGACCAGATAGACCTAGATATCTTAAGACGAAAACCGTTTCAGGATTTTAAGGCTATTAAGCAATATGTTTGTCGAAACCACCGGCATAAAATCCAACGGAATTTTTCCAATAGTGATATTTCAAAATGGAAGAAGTTGCAAACTAATCTGGCGAGAATCATCATCACGGTAGTAAATTGGATATACACACAATTTTAAAGTAAATAGTATTTATTGTGGCAATTTAAACAACTCTTTCTATTACTTTCGTACAAATGGCCTTAAATCTGAACTACTGTTTTTGTCATAATTTCAGAAAAGTATACACTAATCTACCACAGTTTTGCACGCTGCAATTCTTTTCCGTTATCTCGCTGTGGACAATGAGAAGTCAACTTAATCTGGCCCGCTCTGTCAAAAAAAAACTTCTCATTGCGTATTTTGGACTTATAATCTCATAACGTCTCAAAATCTCATAGCAAAAGAAGCAAGTTTTTAAGTAACTGAACTTAAATATTGCAATTTATCTATATAAGAAAAATTATGCATTTTTATCAAATTGGCTGATTTATGAGTGAGGTAACTCAATTCTATTAAATTGTAATGTGTGCACAAAAAAAAAACGTGGGAAAACCAAATTCGGCTCAATTTGTCACATATTTTCAAAAATTATAATTCAATGAAATTGAGTATAATTTAAACAACTTCAGTCTATGAATTCGAATTTAAAGGGATCAAAATTACATTTAGGTAATTGGATTAATTGGTTTTGGATTTACCACCAGCAGCGGGGCAATGCCATCCATTTTCGTTCTCAGAACTAAATTTATCAAACACATAATGTGCTTTTAAATTTGACTAAATTAGTGCAGTTGGATAAAACAATAACAATTTCTAATTAGAGTCCACAATAACGTAGGTTTTTTTTTTTTTTTTTTTTTTTGTATTAACTTATAACACTGTGGAACATTTTTGGGGTTTTTGTCTAGGGGGTGAGAAATTCCAAGTCAGGGTGATGGTACTAGGTCAGTATAGTAAAATCCTCAAAGGATTTCGCGTTCGTATGTGTCAGTTTTTTTTTATGAACTTTTACATTTTCTCAGAATTAAAAAAAAAGTAATAAACAAAAGGTTATTTGATTTTTATGGTTGCTGTAAAAAACTGAAAAACGGTCATAAATGTGCGCGGACAATTAAAAGGAAAAAAGGAAAGTGCACTTTTGTAATTATTTGGGTTTTTTCTGTTGGCTACCTGCATGATTTTTTTACACAAATTGCACCCAAATTCATGTGTGGTCATGTTTTAGAACGTCAGTAAAATATTGAAAAATACGTAGTATAAATAGGTGTTCATTGTTCGATTTTTGTCATTCATTTTGTCATAGAATATGGAACTGTGCAAGCCAGATATAAATAGCTCTTGCTACTGCTGCGGTCAATATGTCTCAACACATAAAAAAAGGGGAAATTTCAGTACTGATTTTGTTCAAATATACGAGATGTACTTCAACCAAAATGTTATAGTGAACAAAAATTGGGTGCCAAATATAGTGTGTAAAAGCTGCTACAATCGTCTAATGGATTGGAAAAATAGAAGACGTGAAAGTATACCATTCGGTATCCCAATGACTTGGACTAATCCTGGCGAAGGTCACAATCCATTGAATTGCTATGCATGTGCGAATAAAGGAGCCGCAGAAAGGATAAGAAAATCGTACAATTACGTTGGTGTTGCAATTGCCGCAACACCATTGCCTCATTCGGACCACATTCCTGAGCCAAAAGCTTCTAGCCCAGATATTTTATCTTCTATGACTGCTCCGACATATGATTTACGTGAAGATCCCCCATATGAGCCATCAGTATCCCATGAGCCAATTTTAATAAATCAAAATAAGCTTGATTCAATTGTTGCCAAATTGGAATTAACACAGCATAAATCGGAAGAGCTGGCTTTGTTTTTGAAATCAAACAATTTGTTGGCACCCGGTGTGAAAGTCACAGCTTATCGAAGTCGTCAGGCAACACTCCAAAGTTTATTCCTTGTGAATGATGGAAAAACTTCTGCATATTGCCCGGATGTAGGAAAATTGATGGACGCAATGGAAATAAAATATGAAGCAGATGACTGGACATTATTTATTGACAGTTCAAAACTCAGCTTGAAGGCAGTTTTACTGCATAAGACCAATAAAAAACCTTCAGTTCCAATCGCCTAGAGTACAGAAACGAAAGAAACATATGATGCACTGGAAAATATTTTGAAAATGGTTAACTACGCCAAACATAGGTGGCGCATATGCTGCGATTTAAAAGTTGTAGCTATGTTTTGCGGTCTTTAAAGCGGCTTTATAAAATATATGTGCTTTTTGTGCGATTGGGACACACGATTTTCCGGTGACCAATATGCATGCCACGGATGGAAACTCAGAGAGCACAGCAGGTTACAAACGGCCAATATTATTCATGAGCCTCTAGTACCGAAGGAGAAGATATTGCTGCCTCCACTGCATATTAAACTTGGAATTGTTAAGAATTTCATCAAAACTATCGCCAAAAGAGATGAAGTTTTCTTGTGTTTGAAACTAATTTACCCGAGACTCAGCGAAAGTAAAATTAAGAAGGTAAGTTATAATATCACATTCATTTCCCATGATTTCCCATCTTTACAAATTAATTTTTTCCAATCAGGCGTACTAAATGGTCCAGATATACGAAAGCTGATTAAAAGTGACGCATTCAACAATATTTTGATTGACGTTGAATTGGATGCATGGCAGGCAATTAAAGAAGTAATAGAAGGCTTGTTGGGAAAGCATCGTTCTACCAACTACGATGTTGCTGTCGCAAGGATGTTAAGATCGTTCTCGGAAATTGGTGTCCACATGTCCTTGAAAATCCATTATTTACATCATCATCTGGACTACTTCAGCAAACAATTGGCTACCGAATCTGATGAACAATGCGAACGCTATCATCAAGTTGCTATGCCATTTGAAATGAGGTAATACTGATTTTTTATTTTTTCAAACTCATTTTAATAAAACAAAAACTTACAGATATAGAGGCAAAAAGTCGCCGAGTGCAATAATTGGGGAAATTTGCTGGTGGAGTAAGCTTGTGTGGCAAGACAAGGATGATCCTGATGATAAAGAATTTTCAGGAGGTGCAGAAGGGCCAGCAGTGGAGTCACACATTGACATTATGTGTGGTTCAGAAACTGATGACAGCGATGAATGCGATGCCAATAGTCCCGAACAACCACCATTGAAAAAGTATAGGCAATATTTATTAACATAAATAAAAATAAATAAATAAAATAAAAATAAAAAATTATAAAAATATTTACTTTATTTTTTTAGTAGTTTATGGCCAGAAGTCTGGAGTTATTGGGGAAAATTTATAAAAAAACGCGATAAATGACACTTTTTTGAATAAAAACAGATGCCAATATTCTTGTCAAAATGGGATACCTTCACTTAATTGTAAATAAAAGCAGAACGCGTTAATCGATTTCTATGATCTATGTCGCATTTTGTTTATAGGTTATGTGGCCTTACGTAAAAGTTATAAGACTTGACACTTTTTTCCGTTTGAGATTTATATGATTAAAAAAAAAATTTTTTTTGACAAAATTTTCTTCATAAATTTATTTATAATTGCAAAAATGTTGATTTGGTAGAGAAACAGTACATGAATGGATTAAAGGAAATTTAATTCTTAATTTTTCTCAATTTGTTTCAGCAAAATCGAACTAGTCGTTCTCGAGTTATGTCAAACTACGTTTTTGCCAAAGTTTTACAACTAAGCGAAAAAACATCAAGATAAGAAAAAAATGTAAAAGGTAAAAAAAAACTGACGCATACGAACGCGAAACCCTTTGAGGATTTTACTATACTGACCTAGTACCATCACCCTGACTTGGAATTTCTCACCCCCCAGATTGGCTGTTGTACTGTGTAATAGTTAGTAAAAGTTTCGTAAAAACAATCAACTAATTACAGTACTTTCAATTCAAATGACCGATTAGTGTTATTAGTTCATATCTTTCAAAGAGACATACTGACACTTATTATGCGCTATAGCGCACTCAACGCACTCAACGCACTCAAATATAGATAAACTTATTCTGAGAATGAAACGGCAGGCATTGCCAAGCGAATGGCAGTACTTCCAATACAAATTCACAGATTTATCGAAATTTCGTTTTTCCGCTGTAATCCCTAATTCGCAGACTGCAATAACTTAAATTTTGGTGTAATTTGCCGATGCGTCATGGCACCTTTCCGGATCTCCCACGTATGCTACATAATTTTGCACACATATAATTTTACCCTCGAATCGTGATACAAACACAAAACGTAATAACTTTTTTTCTGTGTGAGTAATTGGTTATTTTTTTTATTTGACAGGTTACTATTTAGATTTATTAAAATGAATGCTTGGAATACCGAAAAGAGGATTTACTTAATGCGGCGTTACCATGATTTGCGGACCTTAATTTCCGTCCAAAGGGAATTTAGGCAGGAGTTTGGCGGTACTCCCCCTAGTAGATGAATAATTATGAGATGTTCGGGTTCAAGTCACAACCACAGCTGTAGCGTCATCAATTCAGGCAAATTCAAGCATTTCGAATTGGAGTTACTAGACACGGATAATTCATGATGACTTAAACCTGTTTCCTGTTTACAAACAAGTTAGGCCCTCTGGATTATATTCATCAGAAAATTTGCCGAAAAATGATTGAAATTGCCAAAGAAGACAAAAACTTGATAAATTGCTTGCTAAGGTCTGATGGGACCCATTTGAACAAAAACTATTGGTTCTTACTGGAACCGAACGCTATTGAAACATTCCCAAAACTGCGCGGAAGGCGTATAGCTATAGGTATAGGTATATGGCTATGCGTGCAGTTGATTCATCTTACTGGAACCAAATGCTATTGAAACGTATACGTCTTCGACACAGTTTAGGGTAAAAAAACCCTCAAGAGGTGTCTAAACCAAACCAAGAAATTCGACTGAATAGAAACAGTCCATTAAAACAGTAATTGAGACGATCCCGCAATGAACAATTTTCTGATTATGCAACGCATATGCGTGAATGAGCATTGAAGTCATTTACGGTCTATCATCTTCAAAAAAATTAGTTATATAAAATAAAATTGAATTTTCTGTACAATAAAAAAAAAATAATAAATGAAATATATTGATTAAGAAAAAAGTGTTTTTAATCACTTATTGTAGCACAACTGGCGCGCCACCCTGTATTTCTCGATCAACTGCATTAAATTCAGTACAATTTAACAAGTATTATCAGAACACTCCCATGATATGCGCTAAATCTGACCGAATTCAGTGGAAACGCATCAAACGTATGAAACTAAGAATATTTGAATGAAATCGTTTATGAAAGGTATTATAGAGAAATATAAATCAATACTATGAACAAAAATCTAGGCTATATCTACTTAATATTTAGAAATTACAGAGGAAATTGAAATTTAATTTTAAGATATGGGTCAATTTGTTTAGAGGGCACCAGAAGGGGTGTAGCTGTGTGCTTCGTTTTGATCACAGGACTTTATTTTTGCAATTTGACAGCATTTAGTGTAATTGAATATAACATACGAACCATAGAAAATATTGATAAATAGGTCAATTTTATGGTATTTACTAGAAGGGTTCGGATTTAATTGTTCGATTTTTTCATATTTTACCAAGCAGTATAAAGAAATACCCAAAGAAACAAATTAAGCTGTATTGATCTGCGAGTTAGTGTTTAATTGAAATTGGGATAAATTTTTAGACATCCTTCTGGGTGTCACATTTTGCCGTGCCAAATGATAAACACCTTCAGCCGGAGCAATAACAGGTGAATAAAGTGGGTGTCGGTTTTATCTCCAGAGATCTGAACTTTTTCGACGAACTTTGCTTTTTCAAATGCCGAATATCCTTCAGATTATCCGCAAAAAATTTCAAAGGCACGAAACAGCAGTAATTGAACAAAGCAGTCAACATTGCCTAGGCTTTTGATGTATGTGGTGTTTTCTATTTCGTTCTGCCTGGAAAGGCCAATTCTGAAGTCCGTTGACTGGTTTGCATATCATGCAGTTAAACAAATGTCTGTCTCATCAGCAATTATAAAACGTTTCATGAATGTGCGGTCAAAATTAATTCGTTCTATCATTTTCAAAGAAAATTCATATATTTCGCAAATTGTCGAGCGGCAACACATTTCATGTCGAAACAGTTGTGCAAACTGGTACAAATTGATTGGTTCCATGTAGAAAATTCTCCAGCTATCACTCTCAAACTGAAATGATGTTTTTCATCTACCATTTTTTTCATTTTATCAATGTTAACTTCATTTGAAGACGTCGATGGCTGACCATGCACTGCACACCCATTCACTGATGAATGTACTGACAGAATAATTCGGACAATCCTTTTTAATGGGTTTTTAATGACTTATTTCCGTTCGATAAAATGTAAATCATATTTGTGATTCTCAAAAAAATAGAGAAAATAGAGAAAATTGGACATTACATATTTGGCGAAATATCTAAGCGCATCGAGATGGATCGTCAAATGCCTTAGTTTTCGAGGCTTTAGAAGATCCTATATGCACATTTTAAAAATTAGAATTTCTTAAAATTTGGAACATTTTTAATTACATTCTATTATAGAGCTTATTTTCTAAATCTCAATATGCAAGTATTAGTCAGTGTTGCCGGGAGAAAAATTTGACAAATAGTAAGAAAAAATGTGCAAAATACAAAATAATGTTAAAAAGTCTAAAATATTTTGCAGACTACAAAAAAAAAAAAAAACTGAAAATATGATTTACAATTTGTGCTTCTCCTTTCAAATTATTATTATTTTATTTAACATCGAGAATCGACCATGATGGTTAGGAAATAAATACTTAAAATCATCATCCCCAAGCTGTAATTTGAGAAATCATGATAAGATTTTGTATCGTTACAGTTACGAGATAGAATATGCTTCGGTGAAGTAATTAATGGTGGTACTTCTCTCTTATAAATTGTCACATAATTGAGGTTCTTGGCAGATGGTAATGAATTTTTTATGTACTATGAATAAAATAAAGTACACAATTTTGGTAGAAAAAGATTAAAAAAAATAAATCGGTCATATCCTACCATTAAAAACAATGTATGTATTAAATGCCAAAAGTATTGTACACAATTTGAATACCCTACAAATACGAAATTAAAAAATGTATACCTTAAAAAATAAATTCAAATACTATTAAAAATAACTGGAATGTTAGTCAACACAAATTATTGCATTTTGCATTTTTGAAAAAATAGACCCTTTAAACTAAACCATATACGGTAAATTGGTTACTATTAGTTTAGCTTCAAAGTTCTTGACTTAAAGTTATAAACAAAACATATTTCTGCAGTATTAGTGATAGTTATATTGCAAAGTATTTTTAAATGTTCTAGATATCGGAAAATATACAACAGTTATATTTGCCCAACTTTAAAGTATGAAACGATTGGAAACCAAGAACGTTTTCAAATCAATTTATTTTATACATCATATATCTTTATATATATAATTCTACTGTACGGGCGTTGTCATTGAACTCCTCCTAAACGGCTGGACCGCTTTGCATAAATTTTTGTATATGCATCTGGGTGGTGCCCGGGATGGTTTAGATTTACAATTCGGTCCAATTGGACAAAAGGGCATGGTACCTCCCATACAAACAAAAAATTAAAAATCAATTATTTCTGCTCCTGCTTACGGTATTTGAACAAAATTTGGTGCGTAGGTTTGGTGTAAGTGCTACTGCAAATATGGGCGGGATTGGACAATGGGGCGTGGTATCTCCCATACAAACCATAAATTAAATATCCAATATTTCTGCTCATGTTTACGGCATTTGAACAAAATTTGGTACATCGGTTTGGAGTACATATCTTAAGAGCTGCTGCAAATATGGGCGGGATTGGACAATGGGGAGTGGTACCTCCTATACAAATCACAAATTAAAAAGCAATTATTTCTGCTCCTGCTAACGGTATTTAAACAGAATTTTGTTTAACATTGAAACATTTCCAATAAAAATAAAATTTGAAGGCAAAGCAATGTTTGCCGGGTCGGCTAGTATTATATATTATTGTTTGAATTTTTCGTCTTTATTTTCCTCTCTTTGAATTTTCAAAAATAACCATTCTCGGAAATTTGTCACAAAATCAGCATGATAATTTATCCGAAAAATTCCTTTTTTATTTTTCACAAAATTTGTAGTAGAAAAATAAAATTTCGTTGAATTTACCAGTCTACTTAGGTAAGCCTTTACAAAACCGGTTTTTTAAATGAATTTCATATTTTAAGAAATAATTTTTATTTCTTCAACATACTTACAATTATTAGCAAGTTTTCTAGTGTTGCAAATCACAAATAATTTCACAAAATCCAAGAACTCTTTAAAACGAAAAAAAAAAATATTAAATAAGATTAAGTTTTGCTACTTTTTTTATTTCGGAAATTGAGAACTGTGTTAAAGAGGTAAGGTCTGGCATAAAATTACTTAACTAAATTTACTGTAATTCTTGTATGTAAACGTCGAAAATAACAAGGAAAGATGTGAGTAAAATATACAAATACGCTAAAAAATGGACCAAAACATGAATATAAAATTCGAAAAATTTGAAAAATGTGCTAAAATATTCACTTAGTACTCAGTTAAAAAAAAGAGATGTGCAACGAACGAAAAATACTGTTAGCACCAATTCCAGTTCCTCTTACATAATAATAAAACGCATAAAACCAATCTTGTAAAATCTTGAGCTATTGAATAGCAACAAAATCCCTTTTCGACTGGACTTACAAATGGTTTTACTAGCTAAACCTATAGTACATTGGTGATGCGTCCCTAACTTAATATATCCCCATAATCAAAAATCCTTCAGACGGCCCATTTTAAGAAGAGTATCCAGGTTATATCATCAGTGATGAAATTGTGCTATCGCAAATACGAGTCGAAGAAAAAGGAAACAACTAAAAAATTGTCAATGATCGAATTGACCGGAATGCAGAGTATTGGAATATGAGGAGAAAATAAAACCAATAAAAACATAAAGACCAAAAACAAAAAGAAATTGCAGTATTACAAACGCAGCGGAAGAGAGAGCTTGACATAAAATATAATGATAATTGATTGTAAACAAATCAGCAGCGGATATATCAGAGTACGTGGAGTGGTTGATATCACACGGAATAAAATTGTAAATGCCACAGAAAAACAAACAGAATTCCCACATTAATGTGGGAAAACAGCGCATAAGGACAACGAAAACATGAACAAGGAATTGCGAGAAACAAATCGACATCAGTGATGTAAAATTCCACGAAAAAAACAACAATTTGGTAACGGAGAAAATTATATCACGGGCACAGTGAAGTTGACAAGAAAATTCCTTCGAATTAATAAAAGCTTAATGTTGCTAGGAATAGAAATATATCAGGAACAGTGAATATAACAGAATACAAGATAAAAATTAAACGAATAGTGAAACGCATAAGCAAATACAAGAGAGCAAAAAAGCGTCCTACCCGTGCATTACAGAAAATAATTTATGGGAGAATAACAAAACGGAAAACGGAAGCCTGCCTTAAATACATATATTGATGCTTAAATAAAAAAAAATTATCCATTAAGGCCTTCGGCAAAAGCGCCATTACAGACATACTAAATTAAATCACAAATTGTTACTGTTATTTAATTAACTGTGATAAATGATAATGAGCGCATGGGGGTTTTGCCGTAATTTCTTTATTTCCGTGCGCATCCATAGAATTAGCTTTAGTAGAAATTGGAGCAAAATGAAGCAAAATAGAAAATGTGGTAAATATGCCAAAATAATTATATATTAACATGCTACATGTTGGGTTACAAAGCAACCACTGTTTCCAAAATAATGATAAGTTTTGAAATTATTAAAGAGTTGCTGCTTTTTGTTAAATGTCTTAATTAGTGCCGAAGATAACAGAAGGATTCAGGAATTTTCTTTCTCAGAGCTGAGTTTACTAAATGATGATGTGTGCTGCCTTATGCTGAATGCTGATTTATATTTAATGAAAGATGTGCATCTAGAAATATGTAAAAAAAAAAAACAAATTCCCCTTCATCCTGTGAACAAGACACGGAAGAGCTTCTCACGCATTCTAGTATTAGACTCATTCGAAGGGATCTCCGGTTGAAAAACGTCGACGGTCGTCACAATTTGAAAAGCATTTACTAGACTCGAAGTGTTTGTCCAACACCGCTCAAATAAAGATGGGTGGCTATGTCGGGGATTGAACCTATGATCTTTAGAACAGTAGCCGAGTCAAATATATAAATTAGATAATTTGCACAGAAATTACCAGAAAAAGTGTCGTCACTTCACCAATTTTTCTTAAACTTGGTGGAAACATACTTGATATTTTTAACGCTGTTTACCTTGTGTTGTGTTTCGTACACCTTCTCCCCGAGGAATGGAGGTACATATTGTTTGGAAAAGTCAAAAATTTAATACCCAAGGGGAAGGGTTTAAATCACCAAATATTTTTAACCAAAAGTGCATCATGACGTTCTGTAGGGTGATTTTTTAATCGTTGTTTTTTTAAAAATCGAATAAAACACTCAAATTTGCATTATATATCAAAATTTTTTATTGGAATCGATAAATTGTTCTTTGCCGTTTAATTTAATAAGATAATTTTATGTAAATGTTGTCCGCGGCTCCGTCTCAAAATGTCTATTCGGGAGGTCCAATTTTTCGTCACTTTTTCGAGCATTTCGGCCTGTATTCCACGAATAACGCGTGTTATGTTATCCTGCAAGGCTTCAGTAGTGTTCGGCTTGTCCACATAGACTAACGACTTGACATAACCTCACAATAAATAATCAAGGGGCGTTAAATCAGAAGATTTTCGGAGCCAAATCGAGATATAAGCTGCTCACCAAATTCGTCCCTCAACATATCCATTGTTTCACGAGCAGTGTGGCATGTTGCACCGTCCTGATGAAACCACATGTCAACCAAGTTCAACTCAGCCAATTAGGGCAAAAGAAAATCGCGTATAATTGCTCGATATCGTTCGCTATTGGCGGTAACGTTTCTTCCACGGTCGTCTTTGAAGAAAAATGGACCGATGATGCCACCAGCCCATAAACTACACCAGACTGCCATTTTTTCGGGATTCATCGGTAATTCATGTATGGCATGTGGCTGTTCATCACTCCAGATGCGACAGTTTTGCTTGTGTACGTATCCGTTCAGCAAAAATTGAGTCTCATCGCTGAACACAGCGGATTTTCATTGAGCTTTTGTAAGACTCATTCACAAAAAATTAGACGTCGTGGTAGGTCATTCCTTATTCCATTATGAAATGGCAGAGCATACGGTACACTTTTCACTTTGGCAGATGAAGTTTGGACGCCATTATCAACCAGTGCTAACAACCTGAAAAACTCAAACCTTAAAAAATTACCCTATATTAAAAAATTACCCTATATTATATATATATATATATATATATATATATATAGTATTAAACACGACAATTGTCGTAAATGCTTAATAGATTTGGTAAAACTTCATATAGCTTAAAATTTTTACACACCATATATATGTTTAAAATTCCATAGCAGACTGCTGTTGTTTTTATTCAACAACACTCGTCCTTGCAATTGGCATATAATTTACCAATTTGTCAAGATTGCTGCTTGATAAAGAAAATAGTTGCGGCCCATTGCTATACTTCCCATAATTTAATCCTCCTCCCATAATTTCTAATTGATTGACCGTAGTAATCTACATATTTGACATTTGCGTTGCTTTATAATACTTGGCTGAAAATTGGGAAAATCGGCGAGAAACGTGTTCTTTCTCGTACCTCCCATACAAATTAGTCGATTAAATCCACACATTTCCAGTACTTATCTTTCATTCTAATGCACAATATTCAGAATAATAGAAATTAACCGCCTTAGCAAAAATGTAGCGTTACTGTATATTTTCTAAAAGGACAGGTTTAACAGGTTGTAAGTTAACTTCTTTTATTGTGTATTAGTTCAGGGCAGTATTTCAGATCACAAGTTTCTTCAGCTAACTAAGCAATTTCTGTCAGGAGAGCTAACTTACATATAACTTTACCCAAAGTCCTTTTACGCTGGTGTAAAGAAGTGCAAAAATATAACTTTTTGAAGCTCTTCGCTTAGAAATCAAAAGTAACAATTGGTTATTGCTAAGTAGATTAATTGGCGTGTGGCAATGCTGTCCATTTTCATTCTCAGAACTAAGTTTGCTAAGCCTTTGGTATTTTCTAAATTATACTAAATTTAGTGTAATTAAATGAAGAATGTGAACCTAGAAAAATTAGAACTAATTTTAATAATCTTCATGGGAGATGCCAAAATGGCATCGATGTTTTAAATTTCGGTGAGAATTATAAAGCAATACTGTTAACAAAAATACAAATTGCTTTAGCTTACGAGTTAGATATTACAGAAAAATTATTACAATTCAACAAATCGGGCAAATTACATAAGAAGAAATGCTAGAAGGGATGTTGTGATGCCAGACTTTTTCGCACATCTAGAACTAAATTTACGAAGTGTATGATAACGCCAAACTTTTCTGAATTTAGTAAAACTTCTAAAAGATATGATGCAAACAAAACACAAACAACAATTTATAATGTACAATGTAATGTAATATATCAGAAAGGTTTAGACAAAATCGTACATTTTCATTCTCAGACTCTACTTTAACACACACTTTAGGTGTACCAAAATTGACTGAATTTAGTGCAATGCAGTAAAAGATATGAGCCTATGATTGTAAACCACACATTGTGTGTGAAATAATATAAAAGGCGGTATAATGCTGTCCATTTTCATTCTCACAACTAAGGCGTGATGTTTTTCAAATTTACCTGAATCCCAAACAAATGCTTCAAAGATATGGGACTAAGAACATATGACTTTAATCGATCATTTATGTGGACGGCACCAGGAGAGGCGTGGTTAATCGGTCAATTTTCTCAAATTTTACTTCATATTACAAAGAAATTTGGTAGACAAAAACTTCAGTTCCTAGCGTCTTCCGGCTAGGAGTTAATGGAAGAATAGTTAATTTCTGAAAATCGGTCAATTCGAATTGGGGTAAGCCATTTAAAGTCCCCGCTTACGATTTTGCGAAATATTGCGCTGTGCTAAGTTTTAAGATGTTTTATAAAGATTTGGGACAGTTTACATAGCCGACCAGACAGACAAAAGAAAAATTATGATACTTTAAGCGCTTTTTTCTAGCTGTTACATTTGATCCGTATCAAATCATATCTCGTATGTCTTCATTCCTTTGGGTGAAGGTATAAGTTTGAACTCAATCGGTTGGCCCCTTCGGATGGTCAAAAATATGTGACCAGTACAGAAATTGCAGTCAGGTGAACTAACTTATATATAGCTTTATGCGTATGCTTTACTGTACAGTCATGATAGTGTCAGAAGGAGCGCGGTAAATAGCTGCCTCTTACCGAAAAACTCTGAATTAAAGAACAATAAAAATATCAAAATTATGATTTTCTGAACTTAGTTATTATAACCTTCGATCTTTCGCTTAGACATTAAAAAGGAATTCTAGAGTTTTTGTCTTGTCGGCTCATAAGTTTGTAAGTCACCCCAAGGAGGGGTGCAATACGTGGTATGTGGTTGAAATTAGGTTAATTTCAGAGAGTTACGAATTTAAGTCTACGAATTAGGAATTAGGGGGAAAATTTTTGAATTTCGGTAAATTGCTTAATTTGTGTGAGAGGTACCAGAAGTGGAGTGATAATGAAGAGTATCGCATTCATAGAATTAGTGCAACCGTCTGCAAGACATAAAGCTAACCTCTATCGGTTTAATCAGCCGTTTCTGTGTCTGATTACAAAATTAATAACAAACATCATAAGTAAATCCAATGGACAAAAATTTAGGTTATTGTAGCCTATTAATTAGAAATTTGAGAGTAAAAACTGCATTTCAGGTAAGTGTTCAATTTATATGTTAAGTATTAGAAAGGGTGTGACTATTTTTATAGTGTGTTTCACCCATTATAAATTAATACAGTAGGCAAAAAAATGATACTGCAGGCCACCAGTTGGAAATTAGAGAAGAAAAATGTAATTTCGGAAGATCATTCTATTTATATGGGTGATACCAAAAGGGTTGCCACAATGCGGTCAAATTTTTTTCTGGAACTTTACATTAAAAAACACTTAAAATAAGCGAAGTCTCTGGGAATTTAGCATAACCGAGTACAAGATATGAAGCTACGAAATTATAGACCAAATTTGTCCTTTCAGAAGGGCCGCTGCTTATTGCTCAATTTTTTCCCCCAATTTTTTAAGCATTATAAACGCTTGCAATGTACAAAAATTTGCTGCAATATACGATTTTCATGTGAGAGATTTTCATGTGCAGAGAAAAATTGAGTTCCAGAAAATTTGTCAATTTATATATATATATTTTTTTTTTTTAAATTCTGGATTTATTACAATCCGTCCTTGGACATTCAGTAATATTTAGATTGGCCTACATACTACTTATATACTATGCAGTTGTTTGTTCGAGAAGTATCTGGGTGCACCGGTAATGGTTCGCAGTACTTTGGATTGAAAGCGTTGCAATATTTCAAGGTTGGAGTTTGCTGTAGTCCCCCATAACTGTATTCCATATGTCCATATGGGTTTTAAGACACATTTATAGATTTTTAATTTGTTGTTAGGAATACTTTGGATTTGCCATTCAAAATCTATTTTAAGGATCTTATTTTGAGCCCCAAGGCCAGTCTTTTTGTAAATATATGATTTCTCCAAGTCAGTGTTCTGTCCAAATAAATGCCTAGATACTTTGCATCATTTGCTTGAGGTATTTCAACATTATTAATAGACACGGGAGGGTAACATCCTCTCCGAAGTGTAAACGTTACCTGAACCGATTTCGTTTCATTTGCCTTTATTCTCCATTCCTGCAGCCATTTTGTTACGGTATCGAGATGTTTTTGCAATTTTCTAGATGCTTGATCCGGGTTGACGATAGTGGCAAGAACAGCTGTATCGTCTGCAAACGTTCCGATAAGAGTCCCTTCTTCTGTGGGTAGGTCCGAAGTGAAAATCAGATATAAGGTAGGACCAATAATGCTGCCCTGAGGTACTCCCGCATGCGATTTAAGCATGTCCGACATGTCTTCGCCGTGTTTAACAAAAAAGGTTCGTTCAGATGAATAAGATTTCAGAATGAATGAATGAAGAAATTCGTGGGTAACATTTTCCTCAATTTAAAATATAACCCTTCGTGCCATACCCTATCAAAGGCTTGTGAAATGTCCAGAAATGCCGCATTGCAATACTTTTTCGTGTCGAAAGATTTATTTATCAGTTCAACTAATCTATGAACCTGTTCAATCGTCCCATGTCCCTGTCTAAAACCAAATTGGTGATCAGGTATTAGTTTGTTTTTGACTCTATTATGGGGTTTAATCTTCGGAGAAATAAAATTTCGAGGACTTTTGGGTGGTATAGGTAGGAGGCTTATGGGCCTATAAGAGAAGGTTTTCCTGGTTTTCGTATCATTTTCACCTGAGATATTTTCCATTGTGGCGGAATGTACAACTTTAAAAGATTGCATTGTATATTCTTATTAGAAGCTGTAAGCCTTCCTGAGGCAATTCTTTTAAGACTTTATCAGTAATCAAGTCGTATCCTGGAGCTTTTCGGTCTTTTAAATCAGCAATTATATTTTTAACTTCGCAGGTGGTAACTTGAGTAATAGGCAAGTCCATCTGGTAATTTTTATTTAGAAAGTTGTGCAACTCATTTAAAAAAGTGTCATTACCATCTTGGTCATTAGATACGAACACTTTCTCCAGATGTTTTGCGAAAGTTTCAGCTTTTTCAGAATCACTTTTAGCCCATGTATTCTGTATGGTTCGAATAGGTATCTACACTTAAGATCTCTTTGAGTTCTTTTGTTAACTTATTTAGAATCGCTTTGTTGGGGCGGATATCTAGTTCTCTGCCACTTTTTTCTTGCCTCTCTCTTTTCAGCCACTTTTTCTCTTATAATCAATGGAACTTTGTTCCGTTCGGGTATATTTTTTTCATTCAAAGGGGTAGAATTCCAAGCTGCTTGTTGGATAATATTATTAAACTGCTCAACTCCATTTATTATATCGTTATCTGAGTTTAAAGCAATGTGTAAATTTACATTAGCTCAATTTATATGGGACGTATCAGAAGCACTGAACCGATATTGCCCATATGTCCCCGGCTATGATCTTCCAAAATATTGGGCTGCAAATTTTTAACAAATTCTATACAAATTTATGGCTGTTATAGGACATCTCTCAATTGACATAAAAAGTTCTGAAACAAATTTGGCTAATATATACTTAACATTTTAAACGTTTCCTTCTGCGTTTTACATTTTTCGCTGTATCAAATATTATTTATGTGCTTTAATTCCTTCGGGTGGAATTATAAATACATACAACAATTTTGTCAATCAATGACAACATTCTAATTACAACTAATAACTTATCCAGAATTGTTAAATATTAAGCATTTTTCTTTTCGACGTAATACAGCTACACTGTATTTTTTATGTATTCTTTTTTATGTGTACACTCGTATGAGGTGCATCTACACTTGTTCTGTACTCTGTCATATACACTGCTTGTACTTAATTTTGGTGTAAATTTTAAATGTGAAACTGAAATGGGAAAAGCCGGATTAAAATCGCAATAAACGTTAAAGGGCCATCCTTTAATGTTTTATTTATGCTTTCAGCACGTTGTATACACTCAATCCCTGGGATTTACGCCTCAAGCAATTTTCGGTTTGCTATCTTAATTGTAAAAATCGTACAACAAGAAGAACTTTCATGGAATGCTGCCAATAAGAAAAGTACAAATTGTTGTCGGTTTCATAGGATGTATGCGGAAAAGCACTGTCTTAAATTTTTAAAAGCTACGACGTATTTAAACGAACGCATCAAGCGAACGCTTTATAAAACGTTCATTTTAAATCCCTCTTCCTATCCCATTTCGTAAAATTTTGATGACAAATGTCGTTGACGTGTTGATGTATGTACGTATATTTGTATAAATGCGAAAAGGACAAAAAATATACACATGTATGCTGAAAATTGATTAATTTTTAATTACCGGCGACCGCACAATGAATATATAAATAGGGAACGTGACATTACGTAATATTATTTATTTGCATTGAAACAAGGAGGATTCCTGGCATTATGAGTAGGGCGCTGGCAGGATGATTTTAAATGACGCATGAGTACGGTAATAAATTAAATTATTATTTGATTAAATTACCTATGAAATCTTTATAGTTGTAGATAATTATAAATTTGCAACACTTCAAAAAGTGCAAGTTTTATTTTATTATTCACATTCAATTTGTAATAAGTGAGACAATGAAAAAAAGTCAAAAACTATTAAAAATGTATTTTGAACGTTTGAATCGCGACATTTAGGATGGGGATCGCTAAAAATTGCAAAAATGCAATTTCAAATTGTTATTATATTTAATATAGATCATATAACCCATAAGCAAGCTAGTGCATAGAAGTTGGATAGATCAAAATTGGACGGGTGCTACATTACGTTCGGTCAAGGATAAGCGTATGATAATTTGCGCCATCGCGTTGGAAACTATATTGTTAGAAACTTTCTTATATAATGTATACAGTGCAACGGTATCATATATCTGTTACGCGATTGAAATACTTACGTGTAAAGTGAAATCATCTAAGTCTTATCTAAGTTGAAGTAATTCAAATTTGGTTTAACTTTAAAAGATACTGAGTGTGGAATCCTTTAAGGTAGCAGTGATAAATACTAACAGGTCATTCATTTTCCTATTTGAAAAGTAAAGTTGAATGAAACACGCATAAGGCTATGATTTCGATGAAACTTTTATTTGATTATAATGTTCGGACCTTGCCATTATGTACAAAATCCAATGTTATTTAAATGACCGCTTCTCGATTGGTTGCAGCAGTGGATCCTTTTGAGATAGTTTCCGACTACTTTTTTGCACATTTTGTGTGATACGTCGACGATAACTTGACGAATGCTGTTTTTCAAATGCACCAATGTTTATGGATTATGCGCGTAAATACGGCCTTTGACGTAGCCCCAAAAAAAAAATGGCATGATCTTGGTGGACTTCTAAAAACTTCTCATGCAATAAAGCCATAAAGAGTCGTGTTATGTGGCTCGTGACACCGTCATGTTGATACCACATATCGTACAATGCATAAACTTCAATTGCAGGCCAAAGAAATCGGTTATCATATAGCCGTAGCGCTCTGAATTGAAATTCCAATTATCCGCCACACGTTCACTAACAAAAGCGACATTTTCGGCAGTGCGTACGAGTTCATTGCGCACATTGCGATGATACACACTTTTGACCACATCTGTAACGCTTCAAGTCTTTAAAATTTTCTTTATAATTTTATCAATTCCTTGCACAGTAGGTCGATTATAACGACCATAATCACCCCGCAATGCACTAAAAGTGCCCACGTTGGATCATGTAAGTAAGTTTTAATTATTTTTACGCGTTTCACTAAATAAATAACACTTCATATGACAGGTATTTAACAGCTGACAGCCTTGCCAAGCCGGCGAATTTAAACGGGATAACCCAAGGTCTATTACCAATATATTCAGGCATTCTATTTCCAGTTGTATTAAAAAAAGGTTATAGATTAGAATAGATTATAGATTAGACTGGCTACAGGTTATATAATATATAGGTAGTATATATAGTACAGGACTATGTTACAGTGCAACAGCGCAATTGCTTTACATTGAAATTATTTTATTAAAAGGGAACCTACAGATATAATTTGTTCGATCAATGGGACTATTCAGAGCTTGGCAGTTCTTCAAAGGTAATTAAATTAGCTGGGGAAAGGGGGAGACTGACATAACACAGTTGAATTGTGTCTACAAATATTTACATTATTTACGAAATATTTTTTGACCAAATGTGTTTCATGTCTTCCTGAGTCGAGTGAGCAATGTCCATTCTGATGTAAATCTTTGCAAAACTTTCTAAAACTTTGCACAGCCCAAAAATTACCAAACCGTATCCAAGGACTGTTAATGAGTTATACGAGTATTTACCAACCCCTTCTTCTGCCTCTCATACAGGTTGACCGGTTTTCTGAAAATATAAGTTTTCCCTCTAACTCCTTATTCGTTATCTATAGTAATCAAAATTTTTGTCAACATGTTAGTTACCCACGTAATTACTCTTTCGTAGTTTGTGGTAAGCTTAGTTTTTCTCAAAATTGTTACATTAAAATATTAGGTTAAATTTGAAACAATCCATAAACTGTAAATTATCTAAACAAACTCTCATACTCGTAGATTCGTATCTTCCTTTCAACTGCACTATATTCAGTACAATTTCGCACAACTTAGACAGTTAGTAAACTGATTTCTGAAAATGAAAAAGGACTGCATCGCCGCAATGAATCCTTGAATCCCAATAAATTTTGAGAATTGCGCAATCGATGGAATAAAATATTGCAGGTCAATTTAAATGGTTTATGTATCAAAAGTGGACCGATACTGCGCATTTTGAATCAATTTATTTTCTGATATATCCAAATTTTGTATATCAAATATTATATAATTAAACTCCTATAACAATTGTGACTTTTACGAGCGGTAATATCTAGAGAACCAAACAATTATCAATAATTTTTGTCTTCAAGTAAACAAAATGTATGCATTGAAAATAATCGAATTTCGACGAAAAATGGCTTTTGAAACCTATTTATTTATCGATGACTTTTTTGTATGGATGCAACACGAATATTCTCCATTTCCTAATAAACATGCGGTGACCAGTACCGAAATTGCATACAGAAAAACAGATTTATATACCTTCAGCCAACATGTTTACGTCCTGTTGCAAAATGCTTGTACTTAAAGCACAATAGAAGATGCAAAATTGTGGTATTCTGAATTCTTCCGTTTAGAAAATAAGGGAGGAATACCGATTTTTGATAAATCGATCTATTTGTATGCATAGTATCCTAAAGGGCATTTGACCTGGGCAATGATCAATCCGTCAGTCAGTAATGTAATACTTTTATATATATAGAAGATAGATACATAATTATCAATTATTAATACTAATTACCATTATTATCATCCTTAGTTTAATTTGGGCAAGTCTTTATGGTCAATGGGAAAGCCGTCAACACAATAACAGGCTCAATGTCAACGCGACAATCTAATGTACGAAACAGAACACATTTTCATAAGGCTGTTGACTATGGTAATGATAATGAAGAACACTTCAAGTTGGGAATCTCCCCACTTCTTGCCAAAATATGATTTATGAAACACAATCTACATCTGTCATAAAAAGAGATATAGGCTGCCACTGGAAACCAAAAATGCGTAAAAAGGAAAATGAATGAATACCAGAGGACTTTACGTTGGTTTAGTCATAGATAAGGATGTTTTGCCGTTATGTACTTCAGTGCCTTTAAGCAATATTGGTTGTCTTTGATAGCAAGCAATACATAGACTTAAAAATCCATATTTTTTGTTAAGCGAACCATAAAGATTTTAACCAAATTATGTTCTTGGAGGACTATGATAACAGCAATCATTTGAAGTATATATGTATAATATCATAGATACTATGATGCTATTGCGCTTGGGCAAGCTATACAAAGAAGCCCAGGGATCAAGTAACAAAGTAATTAAATGTTGCCGATTACTAATTAATACACGAATACTTTCCAAATTATTCCAAAATTGGGATGCAACGAAATATTTAATTTCATCTTCAGATCCAGTCATTTAATCTGTGAACGCAAAATCGCTTCCCAAATATAAATGAGAAAAAAACATCAGCAGTAGAGAAAATGACACTAATAATAATAATAGGTCAAAAATTATAATAATGCACACATTCTCCGTGCTATAACGTCTACGCAAAATTATATAAGAATACAATGATATCATAAATTCTATTTGTTTTTCTGCATAACAAATTGTGCAAATCGTTTGTAAGGAATGCATATCCGATTATTGGAATTTATTGTGCATTACGTTCTATTCTATGGCGGTATCAATATTTTATTCTTCACTTACAAGGTTCTGACTACTTATACATCTTTATGACATTGACTGTTGCGAAGTCTTCAGTAATTTAGGCAAAAATCTTAGCGGGCTTTTCTACACAAAACGAGCATTTATTCACAGCGTCAGCCTAACTTGTGACCTCTTGAACACATTGATTGTGAAGAAAGCTGCAATTAATGCGACTGGTGCCATCTTCACGTTTGCCGATGATGATATATAGGTAGATATAAAATTGTGTAATCTATACAACGAGAGTGACGTGTTGAAGCGTAATATAAATTAAGTATATTAATAGGTTCATATCTTTAATTCTATTGTTCGGACGCAGAATGTCTTTAGTAATCTTATGTGCGTTACTGAAAATTTACTCTGTATTTCCCAAGGTGTGCGGAAATAGAGAGTATTTGATTTTAATACAAGTTTACGAACTTACTAAACGTCAATGGCACCTCAATGACTTCTAAGGGGTAAGGCTTCATTAAATTATAATTATACATCCTTCATTTTGTATTAATTTAGAGCAATATTTGACTCACAATTCCACTTCTTACAAATCTCAAGGTGTGTTCAGTTAACCTGATTGCCATTATTGTAGTGATTTTTAACTTAACTTTTTTGCTGGAACAGTGATAAATTACTGCACAGTTGGTTGACTTTGCCAGATATTTGTAAAAATGTAAAATGGAAAGTTTTCAAACCTTGCAAATCTGTAAATGGTAAAAGAGTGGGTAATAGCAAAATTTCTGAAAACAGCAACGTCTGCTCTTTAAATCTCTTTATCTCGTAGACCTCTTCAATGTGTAGTGTAAACGGTACTAACTGTTTCTCTAGCTGCTATAGGAGATGTATATTCCATGAAAAAAGCACCAGAAATAGATCAATAAAAAAATAAAAAGCTTATCTATTTATTCACACCAGACTTACGTTTTTAATGGACTGAAAACGGAGTGGCAATTTTAGTCCTGGAAGGATTAGCTGGAGTCACATCCGGTGAAAATGATGGGTGCTCGATGATATTTTTAAGTTTTTGGGCAAAAATTCTTAAGATGTTGCGTTATCGTGATGCCCAATCCATAAGTTTTATTTCGGCAAATCTGGTTTTTTGCTCTTAAATGGCTCATAACGACCAGGTAATACTCTTTGTTTTTGTCTGACCTTCTAACAAGAATTCCGAGTGCACAAAACTGCAAAATATCAAAGAATAGTCGGCATTAGCCTTACTTTTGACGCACTTGGATGTGTTTTTTGTTTCGACTGAGTTGGAAGGCGCCATATCGTAAACCCATATGGCATCAGCAGATATAATGAGATTTAGGAATTGATTACTTCTTAAATGTTGAAGGAAATGTAGGCCTTTCAGAGCTAATTGCAGGATGAGGATGTTTTATACCAAAGAAAATAGCATAAAATGGTAAAAGTTGATTTGTGAGACACAGAAAGTTCAGACGCTATCTCTCTTAAACTCAATGATAACTTTGAGTCTCCATTTACATACTTCACTGTATCATATTGACTTCAGTTAAAGGCCGACCGGTATTGAATTCATGGTACCACTCATATATGACACTTTTTTCATAAAGTCTATTCACCGTAATGTTTTCACCGATTCAGCAAACAAACTTCCATTTGTCATACAAAATTTGTTCAATATTTTTAATCATTGTAAAAATCCCAAAACATACTTAAGATGAAGTGACAATTTTGAGCGCTAAAAACAGACTAAATGGCAGATCGCGCTCAAGTTCTGTGTCAGTATAGAGGACAGTTGTGTCCTTTTAACTTTCTAAATAATCAATTCGCAGAATGTATGTTGAAGAAAAGTGTTATAATGTAATAGATACACCGCTATAACAAATTAATTTCAAAAATTCTTTTTTTGCTACAACAAATATAATGTATGAGTTCCTAAAACTTCCAGCAGCTGCTCTAATATTTGCAGAAATTATTATTTTAATGGGGTTGTCAACTTTGTTCTTGGTTGAAAGTTTATTATGTAATCCTCGTAAATGTTACACATGTCTTTTCTGAACTTACGAGTATGCATTCATGGTCACACATATCCCATATGTAACACATAAATAGAGCAGCAAATTTTATTATAAAATCTTAAGAATATAAAGGGTTAGAAAAACAATTTAACAGCGATATTTAAGACGTGTTTGTACAGTTGACTATAAATATCTCTGAACCCCTCTTTACGATGAGTGCCTTTTCCCATCTTTTATTCGCTTACGAAGCGAAAATACATACGCACACGTATGAAGTATGGAAATCGTACGGATGAAAGTGCCCTTCCATCCCACTGCAAATGGTGTGTATTAAAATGAGTTTTTGAAAGGAAATCCTACGGCTGAAGGTTGTGTATTTAAACATTTTTGTTTTTTTTTTACTCGCATTGTTTATGTGCAATGGGGACTCGTACTTGTATATATGTTTACTGTTATCTTCCGAAAGTTTTAAAGGAAAGATATTTACACTTTCTTACACATCCGTATGTTAAAACACAAAACTTCTCCTTTATCTTATCAGTCTATTGTTCTTTCGCTTTCGCTCATTATCTTTGGACTGAGGGGGGTGGAGGTTTGTTTTGTTCTTTGCCCACAATATATTGTGGAAAACGGTATGATCTCAAGGTTTCTTAATGTGTTTGTAACGTAGTGAAATAAATAATCATTGAAGATTTTAAAATTTATGGTGAAATTGATAGAATAGCGAAATCAATACATAATTCTATCTGATTATTCAATTTGACTTTTTGTACAAATTTATTTATGCTTTTCTTATGCAAAGTCGCATTTTTGTATTGTTTAATAACACTAGGAAACAATCTAAGGTTGACCAGTGCTAACTGGTATTGGGCTTATGCACTCTTGAATTTGAATCTCAATAACGAATTTTACTGGGAAGTCGCTTGTTTAAGAAATGTGGAAACTTTTCGTATATCTATAGGTATGTAATCTCTTAGCGTGATATAAAAGTCGATTCATTTCAAAATGAATTTGAGATGACAACCTATCGAAAAAGGTGCCCGATTTTCCAATGCTGTTTCAGTTTGCAAAAAATATTACGAAGAGAAAAATTATAAATTACTTTGCTACCATACTCCGCTATATAATACATTATTCTCAAACTGGCATTGATGCCAAGATCTGATACAAGATATCACATCGGAAACAGAGGCAACAAATAATTTACACTATAAAATGCATCGCAAAATTCTCTTGGTGCACATACATTCTGTAAAAGAAGTACTGGGAAATGGATATATAAAAAGCTCACTCAAAAGGATTGTCAAAATTTTGTTTGCCTCTTCCAATCGAGTTTTCGAGAATCGAGTTTGTTTACGAAGCACGATTTTCTAATAAATATATAAAACAAATAATGTGTTTAAAATATTTTTGTGCGCCGAATAGCTAAAAATGTTGAAGAAAGCTCAGGGTGGCGGTGATGTGGTAGAAAGCTTGACTGACTCTAGTCGACCATCAACGCCTTTAACTGAGGTAGACATCTATAAAGATATATTTATCACCGCTTTTGAACCATTCGTGCTTTATTGCTTATATATTCCGTATAGAGCTCGAGCTGGGTTTCAATGTCGGTTTATATTAAAATATTGAGCTGCAATAACTCTTGAATGGTGCATTAGCAATATATTATAAATATAAGGAGCCGTTTTATAATTTATTTTATTACATTCTTAGGACTGAGTCACATTTTGCAAACCAATTGGCGGAGCAGATTTTTGTAAACACAAAAAGTCAGAAAATATCACCTTTTCACAACTTTGTCTTTTAAATGTGCAACGCATTCAACACGACCTCATTTCGAAGTGGCTGTAAAATTTTCCCTGAGCATGCGCAGTCGAAAATCGTGAATAATATGGGCTGTTTTGGCTTTGTTGATGTTTTATTATGGTTTTGGTTCTTATTAGATATATCGAAAATGCAAAAAGCACTACCAACAGCTCAGAAAACAAAAATCATAATACATGAAGAGACAGAACATTTTCAATAGCGATAAGGTAGCAACACGCATCGATTCTTTATTTGTGACAGGAGTGCATCCAAACTACCCCTCAAAAATGCAGAGTTGTATGAAGAAAAAAATTTGTAATTTACGAATTTGCAAAGCAAATTTATTAAGTTAAAAGAAAAACCCCGAAATGTTGACACTTAACATGCGGACATATTCAATTTGCAAGGAAATATTTGAGGGTTTTTTTCCCGCACATGATGACTGTGGTAGTTATACCTTCAATCACGGCTTAGATGCTTTAAAGATAATCAAATTTAAAAATTGGTTCATGAAATTGCGTTCTGTACATTTCACTCATATAACTACTGGAGTTGCCGACCAGATGAGGGTGATGAGTTTGAAATTAAAGTCATTGGGGCGGATCGATACGTTTCTGTTCGGATTCTTGAGAACCTGGAAAACCATTTAAAATAACTTAGATTCATATTTGGGTTCAACACTTAACCAACCACCACCTTGTTGTAATGCATTATCACTAAATGTGACAAATGAATTACTTACGACAATGTCAGCCAAAAGAGATCCTAGTCCATGCAATATGAACAGAGTCATCAAGGTCTGAATTGTATAAAAAAACAAAGTTATGTATTTTAAGAAAGTGGGTTACTTTGAATAGTTCCCATGGAGACAACCACAAAATTCTAGGCCTGACTTGATAAATCGCAAAGACGTAATTTTTTTATCACGACAACGCCAGGACTCATATATTTTTGCCTAATCTGGTTTCTGATTTTTATTTAATGTGGAGTCTGAACATTTTTTAAGAGAAAAATCTTTCAACATGTGTTAGGCCCTAAATACTGAAATGTTGAATTGTTTTGCAGGGAAAAATGCGGCGTTCTTCAATCGGGGAGCAAAAAGGAAGTCAGAAGCTGGATGAACTAAATGGCTCTTACCTTGTATACAAAAATTAATTATTTCAATAAACATTTTTAAATTAATTGTTTACTTTCTCGCCAAACCAATACAATCCCCTTGAAATTAACATATTCATACCTTGCAAAGGCAGTAATGAAAGTATATATAATTTAGTACGGTAGAAATATAACGCCCAGAACAAGGCGTTTCAAGTACTAAGTATAAATACTCGTACATTTTGAGCAAATGTGTTGCATGACTTTAAATCGGATAAGGGATGCCCGGCAGTCAGGTAGACACTATAATTTTCATAAATTTTTATAGTACCAAAAGTTTGGCACAATACTTTGCCAAGATTGTAGCCGAGGCTACATCATACCGAATAACAATTCTCTGTGACTATTGGGAGAAATTGACAAGGAAACAACGGTCCTTCTGGTAGCTGCCATTGAAATGGTCGGCTTATCCCACATATTTGTAGGTTCATATATTTAAAGCAGTTGTACATTCTAAATACCGTCAAATTTAGCACACATCGTGTGTTTATTGAACTCATTTTATCAAAAGTGAAATTGGATGGCGTTTTTATACTTCCTCTAGTATCTCCTATACAAATTGATCGATTAACTGACATTTTGTTCTTCCCCAGCAACCCCTAATTCAATTACTTAACTTTTTATAATTGTATTGCATTATAATGTTTGGTAAATATTTAAAATTTCGACGAATAATCACGCCTTAATTCATATATAGCTTATTATGCATCTGGCATTTAGGAGTAAAGTTTCGCGTCTGAAAATGGACTGACCAGACCAAACATCCAACTTAACTGACTTATCAAAAATGAGAGATCAGTATATAATTTCTAAGCGGAGAACTACGGAAAGTTATTGTTTTCCTAATGTTAGTATACTTTAACTCAGAGTACATTTTATAAGGACCTCAGAAAGCGGCATTGGGTGAATGTCGATACACCAGTTTGAAATTCCTTTACTGGTTTTTATTTATAGCACACTTAATGTTCTTTCCTAGGAATAAGAACTTTCACAGCGACGAGTGTGGTGGATCGATATTTGGTTTGAGTCCTCACACAATCAACCCACATACCTCAATACGAAGAACTCTCCTATGTCCATTTTATGGGAAGCAAGCAATTTTTTATATATTTTCACCCGAAAGAATGCATCACAGATGCGACAAAATTGTTACACCCAAATGGAAACTTTACTTTTGACCATATATGTTTTGTGACTTTTAAAGTCGTCTGTTCTATGCCCACTTTCGGACTGGGTGGGTAATGGACACTAGAAGTACTGCAAAGCTTCATGGAAGTGTTTAGAACTGGCTAAATAGCTAATATAGCTAAATGAGCTATATCGATCTAATTTCGTGCATATCATGATTTCCTGATAAACTTTGTCCTGAAAAGGAACTCAGAAATTGAAAATTGCTAGCAAAATATTTAATTTCGATAAAACGATTACATTGCATTGTACCAATAATGATTTACGAGAGTTATTGAGAGGCAGTTCGATGTTATTCAATCAAATGTGATAAAACATACTTTCTACAAGATTCCTGATACCCTAATCGATTACATTTCTTCTTGTGGCCCTTTCAAATGATATATAAATATCCCCATTCACATGGCTGAGGGAGGGTATACAAATCTGTTTCCTTTCATCGTAGTATGTAAGTATATAATAGAATTACTTCTAACTTAATCAAACCCATGAACGAATGTGTGTGCCGACATAAATAACGCCCAATGTAAATAATGGTTTTTTGCACACATTTAAACTTTCTACAATTTCTTCGAATTCGTTATTTCAGTGTTCCAACACAATGGTGTAACTATATCAAGGAGATGTGGAGAGGAAGTAAATTAGGGTAGTAGAAAAACTCTGAAAATAAATGGTTCCATGATAACGAGTGATTACTATGTAGAACACAGAAGTTTTGTTTGTTTTAAATACATTCTGTAATCAATACTTTGCATACTGATATATATTTGTATAGCAATGTGAGGATGTTTGTTTTTATAAAGTCTAAGAAGACATATTTTTGCGAAGGGGCGACAATCTGTTATATTTAAAAATCAGTTTAGTTTTATCTTCCTGTCCATTATAGGTTTCTATATTTTCTAAGATCTTTTGAAAGGTAATGGCAGTGACGCAAAAACAAACTACGTAAACTACCAACAGCCATAGTATAAAGCAAAGCTGATTTAAAAATATAGAAATGTTACTTAATAATACTGGCATTGAAATTTCCAAATTTTGGCTTAAATTTAAAAAAAAAAACTACAAATGGTAGTAATTATATATCGCAGAAATGACATCTCATGGCAAATCACACAATTTTAATTTACATTATCTTTATTAGACATTTTACAAAGTTTTTTCAAAAGTTGTATCCATAAAATAAAACTACATCTGTGCACCCATTGGTAGGTAGGAGGAAGTACACCTAATTTTTCATTCCGTTGCGCATAAATACAGGGTTATCCAATTAGTGGTTTCAAAACCGCTCATCTGGCAAAGCTGTCAGCTATTAAACACCCCTCATCTGAAGTGTTTGGTATTTGTTTGACATTTACGAATATAAATAGTTTAACAAACGCAAAACGCGTAAGAATAGTTAAAACTTACTACAAAAGTTATTATTCCAATGTGGACACTTTTTGTGCAGAACAAGGTGATTATGGTTGTCGTAATCGACCTACTGTGCAAGGAATTGATAAGATTATAAAGAAACTTGGAGAGGCTGGAAGCGTTTTGGATGTGGTCAGGCCTGTGCATTACCGCAAAGTACCCACAAGATTGATTTTGGCCATATTGCATAAGAAGTTTCCAAAAGGCGTATTTTTGTATTCCGGCGACGTAAATTGACTACCAAGATCATGCGATTTGACATCGTTATACTTCTTTTGTTTGACTACGTCAAAGACCGTTTTTACGCGGACAATTTCCGAACATTGGAGCATTTGAAAACTAACATTTGCCAAGTTGTCGCCGAGATACTGCTAGAAATGTGCGAAAAAGTAATCAAAAACTACCTCAAAAAGATCCACTGCAGTAACCAATTCAGAATGATATTGTATTGGCAAGGTCGGAACATTATAATGAAATAAAAGTTTCATTGAAATCCCAGCTTTATGTGTGTTTTATTTAATAATTTTAGTTTTGAAACCGAAAGACAGATTTACTCATCAGACAATTTGCAAAGTATATAACACAAAAATTGTATATCGAAGTGAGCATGGAATAATCAACTATTTCACCTTATTTTCACCTAGTTTACTATCAACTGATTAGCTATAAGAGGTGGTAATTAAAAATTACTGAAAAAGAAGATCCCAGCTTTTAACTTGTTAAGGGACTGATCTGCCTCCTCTTATGCTTATTGAAAACTACCAGAAAAAAATTGATTCTTGCGCACCTCTTGCGAAACCCTCAATAAATGTATAGAAATTTAGTTACCAATTTAAAACTAGAATAAATATATATAATTTTTTAAAGAAGGAGTGTAACACCCAAAAGGAATCATTTTTAGTATTATTTAGCCATTTATTTCATGATTTTACATGTCGACTGGGCGACTTGCATGGAAGATTACAGAAGGGGTATGTCGACATAGCTTATTTACAGTTCCCTACTACAATCTGATAAAATTTGGATTGTGCTAAGTTGAAAGAAGTCTTGTAGGTATTTATAGCAATTGTCGCGTCTACCAGCTAGATAGACAGACGCGACAATCCAAATTTTGAAAGATTGTAGCAGGGAACTGTAAATAAGCCATGTCGACATATTCCTTCTGTAATCTTTTCTGCAAGTTGAGCAATTCTCCGAAATTCAATTTGTCCCCTGTAACTCCCCATTTTTAGGTTTCAGCAAGTTAAATTCTTGGACGTTGTATTGACTTATAATGTTCAGTAAAATTTAAGAACGCATAATGATTAATCATTTTCCTATTGCTGCGTTCCGCACATATATGTATAGCCGATTTAATCTACGCATTTTTAGGTTCATATCACTTATCAATCGAACCAGGTACACGGTAAGGATATGCTAAGGTAGTGCCGGAGAATGAAAGTTAACTGCACTGTCACGTTCTTTGTGGTACCCCCAGTTTCCTTTTAACTTCTAATTCATAGAGTAACTCGACTGGTTAACTACCGTCCAAGTGACCAATATAATCCATATATTCTTAGGTTCCTATCTTCTATACAATTATACTAATTTCAGTCAAATGTAGAACAAATTAAGGGTTTCCTAAGACTGCACTTTCACGACTTTTCTGGTACTTCTCACATAAATTGGCCAAAAATTAAATATTTTTTTCTCTAACTACTATCTCATACACAGCAGTAACATAGACTTTAGATCATTGTATAGAATTATAGTGGCATCGCACATTCAAATGACAGATTTAACCCTAACATTCTCAGCTTCATATGTTTCATGCATTGAATATGGCACTCGTCATACTTAGTTTTGAGAACGAAAATTTACTGCAGTACCATGCCCATTCGGGTGCCTCCCATACAAATTGTCAGATTTTACGAAATGTAACATTTTTCCTATAAACATGCGTAGACCGCAGTAACTTAAATTTTTCCCAATATCACTTAATTGTAATGAAGAGATCGACCTGCTACCCCCACACAAATTGACTAATTTATTCCATATATTTCTTTCAATTATACTAAATTCAATATTGTGCATTAATTCATAGCATTTGTTGATAAAAATCTAGCGATTTACCGCAGCTTCTGGCACAACAAAGCTTGTCATTTTCATTAACTGGAAATATCAAGAAAGTATCGAAAATTACGCTATCCAGAAATATAGAGTTATCCATTTAGTGGTTTCAAAACTATAGGCCTGGCAAGGCAGTCAGTAGTTAAATACCTGTCATATAAAGTTTTATTTATTTAGTGAAATGTTTGCCAATAACGAATATGAATCGGTTAACAACCGAAGAAAGAAATAGTTGAATCTTTCTACAAAAGTGGTGATTCAGACATGATTCAACACAACCGATTTTGACTTTATTGCATGAGAAGTTTTCAGAAAGCGTAATTTCACGTTTTGTCGACGATAAGTGGTGACAAAGTCCTACCGATTTGTCGCCGTTAGAATTTTTTTTCGACTACGTAAACGATCGTGTTTACGCAGTTAATTCACAAGCGTTGGAGTATTTGAAAACCAACATTCATCAAGTTATCGCCGAGATACCTCCAGAAATATGCGAAATAGTGGTCGAAAAAATCCTGGAAAGAATCCACAACTCCATCCAATCCAGAGGCGATCATTTAAATGGCATTGTATGTATTTCGTACATAATGGCAAGGTCCGAGCTTTATAATGAAATGAAAGTTTCATCGAAATCACAGCTTAATGTGTGTTTTATTTAACTTTACTTTTGAAACCATAAGAAAATTTGCAATAAATATCAATGAAGGAATTATCGTAGGCAATATAATTAAACGAAAGACATTAGAATATGTGGATTAAGTCGACCATGTGCCTAGAATATATTGCATGGAGCATGGTTACTTAGCCAATTTTTCGCTGGCATTATAAATCAACGGAATAGAGTAACTGCAAATTACTTGATTGAATTTGGGGAAGTCTGTCAATGTGTACGGGACGTAGCAGAAGAGGCACTACAACTTTCTCCGTTTTTATTGTGAAATCGAAATTGGCGTACTTCTAATATTTATCAAGTTTGACTGAATTTTATGAAGCTGAATAAAAGATAAAAACTATGCATAAGTGGGCTAAATATATTATTTATGTGGGAGACGCCAAAAGACGCTTTCTATACGGTTATTTTTTTCAGCTTTGTCAAGCGTTGTAATGTAACACAAAAGATAAATACTTAAGTTATTGCTGTCTGTAATTTTGGCTTTTCTGCTTAATTTTCGAAAATCGGTTTATTCATATTGGAGTTACCAGAAAAAAATGATTGACTTAAACAAAAAAAGAGTTGTCTTGCACCTCATGAATGAGACATGGGAGAGCTTCTCACATTCAGTGAGCTTACACGCATTCTATTCTTAGGCTCACTCAATGGGACCTACAGTCTAACGACAATTCCGTACATCACAATTTGAGAACTGTTTACAGGATTTGTAAATTACTCGATTACTCGAATTGTCCCTTAGAGCGTAGTTGGCTGTATGCAGGGTTGAACTAGGGATTATGCAAATGACAGTCGCGTTTACTAAAACATCGCGTCATTGTTCTATTTGGATATGGAAAATATTACAGTGTTGCAAGTTTTAAGAAGTTTTATAAAGAATTTAAAAAGTTTTAGTATCTTTTGGCTCACAGTCAAGTGAACTGATCTAAAAATTATGAATAAATTTTAAAGTTAAAAATTGGCGTTGCCATATGATATTTATATCTTTCATACTCGTGCACCGTTATACCATATAAATTCATTTCTTCGGGTGAAATTGTTATAATGGAATTTGTTTTTGCTTGTGTTTTTGTGTAAAAATGTAATTCAAAATTTGTTCAATAATTTACATTTTATATATAGGATAATATTTTAATGACCTGTAACTGATCCTGATACTGTAACTGATGTTTGCGGTCGATGTGAAAAATCAAAACAAGTTTTACCTTATTCCGAAAAATCGTGAAAAATTTGTAACAAAAAAATTTACTTATAATTTTCAACATGAAGAACTTCAATAAATTCAACTGTAAGACTATGAAAATAAAGTAACTCGTAATGAAAAACGAAATGACAAATAGTTTTTGCCGAATGTTACCACTATGATTTTGCTAAAGGTATTGAACAAGATTTTCTTTTCACAACTACGTGGGATGGGAACCCCTTTTAACTTCATGTTTCTCCAACAATATGGTTCAACTTGTCGCGTTACCAGAATTGTAGCAAAAATTCCCCAATTAGCTGATTTGAAAAACTCCACATTCCGTTGGTCCCAACAACCTTCATACTTAATGCATCTGGTTTTTCCTTGTGGGTTTCCTTTGTTTATGGCAAACATAAAAAAACAAAATAGCGCAAATTTCGATGTCTAATGAAAGCATGTCTCGATTAGTAAATGAGACAATTCCCCTTGCAAACCTACAGTCGCACATAAAACACTGTGTCAAATGTTCACAAGAACGCGCCTCATGTTTTTGAATAACTTTCGAGGTTTTAATTAATTCATATGAAACATGTTTTGAATGCATCTTTATCTTCATAATTTAAAAAAAAATCGACCAATTAACACCACCTGTTGTGTTACCTTACGAATTACCGATTTATACTCGTATGACTTTCAATTGGTTGCAAAGAATTTAGTAAAATCTTGCACACGTTGAGTAATCTTTAAAGTACGGTCGAAGTATGGTAACCGAGCACATTGCAAGATCCATTCTGATACTATCCGTAGACATTGACCAAATTTTTTGAAATTCAATTAATCCTCCGTGTTTTCTAATCAGACAGCTGTAGTAGTCCACATTTGTATTATTCAACTAGTTGTACAATTCCCTATAATATCGGGAAAAATTGATCAAGTAACCATGTCGTTTCTAGTAGTTCCCATACGAATGGTCAAATTAAATCAAATATATTCACTTCCATGTTTTTCAACCAGTTGTATCAAATTCTGCCAAATTTAGGGGCATATCATGCTTTTGGTAATTTAAGCTCTGAAAATGAAAATGGGCGACGTTGCCATACCGATTCTTGCAACTCCCATTCAAATCATTCGGTTTATCGAAATTTAATTTTCCATTGTAATACCTAATTCTTAGCCTGAAGTTACTTGGATTCTCGTCAGTTATAGCGCGTTATAATACTGTCAAAAGATCGATGTAACCATCATGTCTCCCATGCAAATTACCTTATTTAAAGCGTAATTGAACTCGCATTAGGCATTTTGCAGTGCGACTGAAAATAGATTGCACTGCCATGTTTCTCATACAAATTGACCGACTTAACAAAACTTGGTGGTCCCTCCATATTTCCTAAAAGAAGAAAATGAAAAATATAGAATTTTGCTTCTTACATTGATGCTTAATTCAGAATATTTTTGCAGCAAAGCAAAAAACGTTGGGCGAAGTTATATGCACAGCAGTTCATCTGACAGATTTCTGTGCTTTTTTTTGATTATCCATTATTCGAATAATAAAATACCAAGACAAAGAGGATACCCTACTCATGAAATTACATAACAAACATTGTATTTAAGTTCTCGTTCTACAAGCTCCGACTAACTTCGTAAACAATTTTAGATTTGATCTTTTTTTAGAATATTCGGTATAACCTTTTCTAAATCCTGAGGTGTCGTAATGGCTTCTGTTAATTACAGATTTTAATTATTTTTTTAGATTAAAAATGGTTTTCAATGATTTCTTTTTGAGGAAATGTCTACAATAACAAAGTAAACGACCATTAAAAGGTTGTTATTGACACTAATTTCAGAGCACAAAAGAAAACGATGCAAATCTGTAATTAGCGGAAATTGTTTCCTTTCTCTCGACGTTCATATTGGTATCATAAAGTTGGTGAAAGGTCAAAGGAAAGAAAATGGCATAAACTACAACTGAGTAAGCAATTTCATCATAAATAAATAGATTCTAAAAACGTATTGTTTATACCAGTTTAACCACACACAACTGGATAAAGCAAAAATTGCTACCAATATGGATGATTTTAAACAAGGTCTAGTATGCAAGTATGCCTTTTTGGAAAATTAACGTCTCTTGAAATTAAATATCCTTTAATAATAGCATTGGATCCTGCAAAGTAATATAAAATTCATATTTATATAAAATTCTTATGTGTTATATTCATATAACACATCATTATGCTTATCGACATTATCATACGAGTACGAATATAATAAAAAACAGTGATATGCCAGCAAGTTGCTATACCACATTATCTGTGAAGAGAGAGTACTTACATATATGCAATAGGAGCGGATTACTAGTCGATGAACTACCTATTGGTAAAAAAAGGTAATAATAGTTTTAATGCACTATACAATATGTTAGTTAATATGATATATATCTATTATACTCTTGGAACTTGGATGTTAAAAATTCTGTAGAAAAACGATATCAGTAGAAATATTACTATGTCCCAATCTAAGAACAGTTTTCAGTCTAAATTACGAGAGTAAATGGAATTTTGGTAATAGCTTTTTTGCTGAGTTGTTAGTACTGTGATGGATATCCGTGCCATAAATCTAATCTAATGTGTGGTTTTGTTGACCAAAAATTTTTATGTCATTTTGTTAACAAAATGAATTTTTTGATGCGATAATGTTTAGGATGTTGCGAAAGCTTTCGACGAAAACATTTTAATGAAAAGCAATATTTACCAGTGGCATAAACAGACGAGGATCAACCTCCGTTGATGAAAGTCACATCCAACAAACTCAAGATTTGGCGCTCACAAGTCGCCGATTAACTACATTTTAAAAGACATTTTGGGTCTCAGGCGCATCGCGGTAGAAAGAAACAATAACACAGTATTTAGTCTTATCTCAATTTTAGTATTTTTTCATATTTAAGCGATTTTTGAAAAAAATTGTGTAATTTTCGTGATCAAATTCGATGATTGATCCGTTTCCTAGCCACAGGCATTATTACATATACTTTAACAATTTTTTTTTTTGTAAAATCGAATTTTCGAAAATGTTTTTAGAACTATGCCAAGACTAACTTTTTATTAAATACCCTTAAAATGCCGCTAGATGAAATTACTTTTACGATTGGAGCTCTCCGTTTTTGAGATATGATTTTTCAAATTTTGAAACAAAAATAAGCATATGTTACCAGTTTTGGTATCGTGGAACGTATTTCCACATCAACCTCAACATTATTGATCCATTCAAATGTACAAAGTTGCTCTATTTACACTAAAATGACTTATTCTAGAAAATGCTACGACATTTCAGAGAAAACACGTATTTACATAATGGGTGCAACAAAGACAAACATATTTACAGAATAGTGTTGTTTATCATAGACTTAATTTTAGAATGTTTTTATTTACATAACAAGTGAAAAGGATAACAATGGACTATATAATGGGAGTGAGAGGAGCAAACATAACTTACTGCCGTAAACGTAATTCTAGAAAAGTCCTATTTACAGATAAAGAGGGAAAGAGATTACATACGAGTATATCATACTGGAATGTTCTGGGAGTGATTTTGATGATCTTTCTAGTATATACACTTAGAGAAATTACACTCATATACACAGTCAGTTACGGTTTCTACTGAAGAAATAAAATAAAATGCCGTTATTGAAAACTCAAGTCATATTTTGGAATTGAAACTTGAAAAACCGCCACTCTCCTTCTAACATCTCCAACACAAAATCGCAGATTTGATAAAAACAACTATTCATGGATTAATTTGGATTTAATACAAAACTGGTTAGGTTTTTGTGGCCTACCGGAGCTCAGTACATTCGTTCGCATAATCAACCATAAGCAATCACCTCGATGTGTGTGACGAACACTTCACACAGACGAGTAATCGACAGTTTCTGGAAATTTTTTCTCAAACTGTGACGTTTGGAATCGTCGTTAAACTGTAGGTCCGGTTGAATGAATCTAAAAATAAAATGCGTGTAAGCTTAATGAATGCGAGAAGACTTTCTATATTTCATTCATAGAATGCAATGGAATTTGTTTCCGTTTTTTACACTGAATTTTCGTACTATTGAAGGAAGTATTATTTTGGATCTACTAATAATAACATTTACAAAATGACAGCAGAAATGGATATTAAAAAAAACAACATTTTTAAACAAATTTGTTTTTTTTTTTTTTTTTTTTTTTTTGAATTTTTTGTCCCAATTGGGTATTTTGACGAAAAGTAAACTTATTGTTCTATCTTTGTCGGAAGAAACAGAGTTAACATTTGATTCGTCAAAAACTGTGACAACAGCTTCAACCTCGGTTATATCCAATCCCTTTCGACGTCTTCAATACATATTAAATATACAAATCAAAACTTCGCAATTACATAAATTACCAATTACATAAGCATAAAAAATTCGTGCTTTGATGAAACACTTTCTTTTTCATCACCTCAATGCTGCAATAAATACCATAATATTCGCCCTTGATGGTTTTTCCTTTCCAAAGATAATCAATAAAAATAATACTAAGACATCTCAAAAAACAGACGCCATGACCTTGACAGGAGATGGAACCGTCTGCACTTTCCTTGGATAAGATTTTCCCATTCCAGTTCACTGCTTTGATTGTTTCTGTTCCTTTGTCTCAGGTGTGAAGTAGCGGACGCATGTCTCATCCATGGTTGTAAATCGATGCAAAAATTCAGTTTTATTGGCGGTGAATCATCGCCAAACACTCTAATGAAACATCTTCACGACAACAGTTTTTGCTCTATTGAAAGCAAACGCGGCACCCATTTGGCACTTTATGGCACAGCACTTTATGAAGTGTCTATCATTTCAGCTCAGGCACCCTCAGCCAATGATCACCCAATACCATTTTGTGGATTTTTCTTTAACCGCCTCTGGTGATGTTCATCCTGTCAGCTAGTATGACCTCGTTTAAGCTCTGCTACCCAACAGCTTACAGTCGTAAATGTAGGAGCAGAGTAGAATATAACTCGACTGTATTATTAGTTTGACCTTTCAAATGGAAATACTAAAGTACATAACGGTGACCCTGTTTTTCCTCGTTTACAAAATTCAATGCGTTCACTTTTGATGGCTCAAATTTAATTTTTAATTTTTTTCAAACTACTGGCACCATCTTTGGCTCAAGTCGACTCACTTTCATTTGATAAGTTTACAAATATGTTATTGAATATAGTACGATGTAAAAATGTAAGATATTCCTATTTCAGTGTGGGAATTAAAAAAAGGTTAACGTTGCCACTTAAAAAAAATCCTTGCGGGGAAACATAGTACTGCCTGGTGGAAAAATTCAAAATTCACGACCATTTTTTTTTTTTTCTGTGTATGGAGTTTCACAGCGAGAATGAAATGCAAGGACGGAAATGGGCAACATTACTATGGCTCTTTGAATGCCTCCACGATTTCTAAACGGAGAAGTAAATTCTAATGTGGTTTCTTTTTTTATATGTTATGTTAGATTAGGTCAGTGTGCCAGTCTAAATAGATAGACTCACTTAGACTGTAAAGTCTATTGTGATTCCACTGAAACTAGAGATATGGATATCCCTAGTTTCCGCTGTTAAACCATCCTGGCCGTCTCAAGAAGTTCATAAGTTGCATAATATCTATATCGTCCTTGGAGAAATAAGAACTCTTTGTTAATCTCCGCCTGTTCGTAATTGCAGAGGAAGTGTTTTATGAACTCCTCCTTGTACTCTTCATCCCCACAGCTCCTGCAGAAGTCACTAGCCGCAACCTTCAATCTCACTGCATGTCTTTTAATCAGACAGTGTCCCGTCATGACGGGTCCAAGTAATGAGATGTCGGGTCTTGATAGTGACAGCAGTGTGTGTGAACGCTTAAGATCTGGACGAGACCACATCTGTCCGCATTGATTACAGCCCCGAAAAGACGCTCAACTACCATTGGTTGCTAGGTATGCCCCATCTTGCAGTAGGAGCTTATTATGTATTACTTCATAAAACTTTTTTGATGGAAATCATGATATTTCTACCATCCATTACACTTCTGTACCAACGCAAAAGACATTGACTTAGGGTACAAATAAGATAATTTTTTGACTCACTGTGGAAATGTATATTTCGACCTCTCAACACACATATGTGTTGCAACAATTTGTTAATGATTAAAATACACACATAACAGAAATTTCAGTCAAGTAAATCGATTTACATACAGGTTCACTCAATGCAAAATATGATGTTGCCCGAATTATATACTCGTACAGCACCATTAAAGGAAGCAGGATTATAATTTTCTCGAAATCTTCGCCCAGAAATTATGTATGAACCACTGATGCAAAATCGCTCAATTAACGTGCCCAGTAAAATTAAATTTACTAAATGTTTATGGGTCTAAATTGAAACGAATTTAGTGAAATTGAATGCATGCTAGGAGTATAGATATAAATGCATTAGATTAGATAATTTGTGTGGCAGTTAAAAGGAAGGGAGCGGCTACCTGAACGATTTTTTTTTTTTAATTTACCAAGCATTATGATGAAATTGAAATGACAAAACCTTTAGCCATTGCACTCAACGAATTGCCAGGACAGAAAAATATAAAATGTCGATAAATAGTTAAATTTTTGCAGAAGGTAGCAGAAGAGCCATGACAATGTCATTCAACAGCCGCTTGAAAGATACAAAGACAAGAATTGTCATTTGCAAGGAAAGTACAAAAGGGGCGTAGTTACTTAGTTGATTTTCACCAAGTTAAGCCAAAAAACATTAAGTTCATATAATGTATGAAAATATAGTTAACTGCAGTCAGCTTACATGTGGTTACAGAGTAAAGGATGACCTTCGGAAAATTTGTCAATTTTTATAGTTAGCGCATTACAATGTGACAAAATTCGTTGGATAGTTATACCGAATATGTAGTTCCTGTTTAAGATCTGGTCTTGTCGTATTTTATGAGCTGAAACCGATATCGTAAAAGTAACGTAAGTAAGTATTTAACTATCAAGAAAAATAACATGCTATACAGCTAAAAACGGGTGCCGCAATTTGGCACCGTATCCAGAAAAGATGGAATCAGACTCATTTCACTTACCAAACTGGTCCTCTTTTAATCGTTTTTGCGTAATATCTTAGAGCACTAAGTTTGACTGATTCGAAACATTACACCAGCTATTAAGATGAAAACGTTATCTAAATAATTGGGAAAGTTTATCATTCCTATGTAAAATAACCTGTGGAAGTTTTATATTACATCGAACAACTAAAAAGTGATACTGACCATGTCATTTCCTCACTTGAAAGAAAGTAAGGAAATAAAACAACTGTCAATCAAGGTTAAGGGGCGGTTGCGGCCTTCTATGGTATATATTCTGCCATTTGCTTACTTTACTGAAGTTAGTTGATTTGTTGTAAATGTAATTAATAAAGCACACAAAATATATACATATATTTATTTGCGATAAAACACAGCTGTTAATAATACCTTTATCCTATCATGCTGTGTGAATGTGCAGATATGCCTTAGATAAGTTTAATTAATTTGACCAGAAGTACTATATCAATTAATCAAAATCATACCTCGGAATTGTCTGATCAATGAAAGATATTTTCATTTACCTAATATACGTAAATAACGGAGGCGTTGTATCATATTATTTAATTACACTCACTAAGGGTGGTAAATCCATTGAATACCAAACAAGAGGCGCACTAACATATATGTGGGAAAATTCATTAATTTTGCAAGGTAACCTAAATGTTTGCTTATACAGAAATACGGTGTGGGTCAATGGTGTTCTTGCATCGTGTTGTATGGCCTAAAAGTTATGAAATTTTCCAAATTTTTCTTATACAAAACATACACAAATTTTCATACATACGTTCGCGCATATATACGTGATCATATATGTATATATGGTGATTCAAACGTGGGTTTCAAATCGAACAAAATTTTCTTCAGCGATGAAGCTCATATCTCACTCGATGATTACGTCAACTAGCAAAATTATCGCATATGGGGAGAACCCAGAAGGATATACTCCTGTAACCAATCCAGAAGCGGTCACATATATGACATTGTATTTCGTAACAAAAGTTTCATCGAAATCATAGCTTTATGTGTGTTTTATTTAACTTCACTTTCAAAGCCACAAAAAGTGTATAGCCCGTTATTATTAGCTTTTTTTTATCAATTATTACTTACTTAGGTGATGACTAAAATAGACATCCTCTTCTATAGAATATAACACCAAACGCTTCAGTCTTCTGCGATTCTTCTCCACTTTGTCACATAAAGGTTTGAGAGTGTTTCAGAAGCCTGGTTCTTCCAATGGAGTTTTGGGCCCCCTTTTTTGCGCCGCCCATCGAGTTCGTTGTCGAAAACTTTTCATGCTGAAACATTTGGGTTTGTTCATACAACATGATCAATCCAATGCATTCGTTGTGTTTTCGTGCGCTTGCCAATATCGATGTCGGTGCATAACCCATACAGCTCGTGGTTCATGTGATGAGTATCGACGTCCGTTAATGATGACGGCGCCATTTATTTTCTGGGCATTATAATATCTTTTATTGAATTGTACAAAATATAGCCAAATTCAGAGACATTAAGCATTTGTCAACATAGAGTTGGAGAAAGAAAATGTTCAGTTTTGGCACGTACTTTCCAGGTTATAGACTTCTTTGCCCATTGCATTAATTTGTAAAATTTGAGATAAAACGACCATGCAACCACGCCTCTCTAGTACCTGCCGTACTAGTGAAAGACCTGGGTCATATATATTCATTACATATCTTTCAAGAAATTACATTGAATTTGGTCATTTTGGTAATGACTGGAATTTGGAACTTGATAAACTTAGGCCCGTGAATAAAAATTAACTGCATTGTCAGATCCTTGCCAGTATCTCGCATATGAATTGATCGACGCATTAGATTCCGTGCACCATAAAAGAGCTCAACGTCTGACTATCAGTTTAGCTGGAGAGCCGAGTTTCTGGCTACGATAACTTGAGTAAATCTGCAAGGATTCTAATCATAACTTGACAGAGGTAGCATTTTCTAAAGTCGTGTTATAAAATTGAAAGTGGGTCAAATCTCGCCAGACCGCTTGGGCATTTACCCACGAAATGACAGATTTTATAAAAAAGTGTACTATACTCTTAATTTTGGATTGATTAAAATGACTTCCTAAATTTTGAGTGTTTAAAGCCAGATGAAGTTGTATAATATAAACCAAAAACTACAATAAATTTAACATATGATGTTTTGATTTGCAGCAATATTGCTTCTGCTACAGTTTCGTTATGTAATTTTTGCTTAAACAACATCTCTGTCTCTGTTTTTCTTTATCTGCTCAACCTTTTTTTCTTTCTTCTGATAGCCATCTTGCTTTCCTACCTTGTGTTGCAAATCACAAGGCCTTTGTAAATAATATAATATTCACATGGACTTTTTGTTGATAAAAAAAGAAAAATATGATGGTGGAGCGTAGAAAAACCAAACGTTTTTATAAAAGTATATACATGTATGGATATACAAATACACGGTCCTTTTATGTCATTTGTTTCTGGCTTTTGCATGTACATACGAAAGGATGACATGTTTGTAGCTGCTGGCAGGATGTAACAAAAACATTCTCGGACATATTTATTTGTTTACAATGGTTTCGTAATTTGAACGTTTTTGTTTACTAGAATCGGTATCATAAGAGATTTTAAATCTGAGATTCAAAGAATTGTGGCCCAGGTGGGGCGCCTTTAAAAGGCGTAATTCAATGATTATGATATATTTCGCAGATTAACGCAAACACATGTTGAATTTTCCTCGAGAAAAGCATTTTGTATGCTTCACTAATTGATACAGATTACTCACACGTGACCGAGAATGTGATCATTGGTTGGAACAATTTATATCTTCGACCGAAGGTCACTTCACAACATGCAGAGGAACACTTTGTCTAGCTGTTTAACCGACAAGGCCCAAATTGATGTTCGGAATAGTCATTACAGCATACAAGACTCATCGAATGTGGAAGGTTCTTCCACATCCCATTAATGACATGCAAGGATTTTTTTAATATTATAATATATTAAATCCAATTAACTTGTTTTCACAAGTAAACCCTTAACTGGTTTGAGTTACAAACGTTTTCTGTTGTCGTTAAAAATGCTTGCAAAAATAGGTTTAATCCTGGCAGCTTTCAATAGTTTTTACTCAGTTCGTTGATCTATAGGAAATCTATCATAAAATGTGTAAAAGTTTTCTAGCCCTACTCTGTAGAAAATTGCAAGCTTAAATTGTAAATTGTGTTGCAAACACAACGTCAATGACTGAATTGAAGCAGTTCATTAAAACAATAATTGAGACGATCCCGACTTCAACCATTCAGGCCGCACTGAAAAGTTTTCTGATCAGGTGTCGCATATGTGTGAATGAGCATGGAGGTCATTTACGGTCTATCATCTTCAAAACCAAAAGAATAAAATACATTGCTTGAAAAAAAGTTATTTGAATTTCGTATTGTAATCAATTGTATTTCTTCGAAGCTGTCTTAATAGTATATTTACTTAGTTACATGTAATATTTCAGCCGACCCCATAACACAGTAAAACACAAATTTTAGGGTAGATTCTTCATTCACCAAGTGCTTGCCATAGGTGAGCGAACACAAATTTCAAAAACGCAGATCGCTGTTTGGATGACACTCCAGCAGGTTGCCTTGAATGAAGTAAATAATAAATCTAAAGTTTACATTAAGCTACTTCTTGTGATCACTTGCCTTCAGTAGAACATAATAAGATTATTTTAGAATAGGATTTAATTTTTACTAACGGTTTTCTTTAAAAGTTGTTAAAAAAAAAAAAAAAAAAATCTACAACTAATCTACAATACAATGTTCTTCTGTATTCATTTTTCACTATTACTCTGATGCCTCTTCAAAATAGAATAAAAAATATGCGCCAAAATGTGCATCTTATATTTAACGTTCTTATTGTATAAAACATGCCAGGAACGTTCACGGAAATCCACTTTTGTTTCGACTTTGAGATAATATATGTGTTCAAAATAAATTAGAAATTTGTTTCTGATATTTGACATAATAATTACTTACTTCATACATTGATTAGTTTTTTATCTTAATCTGAATCAGAAGCAAATAAAAACCCAAAATGCCTAGCGAAAAGTAAAAATGATTCAAACCATTTTTTCTGAATTTACGATAACAGGCTGTCAGACATTTTCACAGCTACTCAAAACCTTTATCTGTTTTTTAATTGAAAAATTGCAAACGAAATATTAGTAAAACGCTTCATAAACTGAGTCAGAATCAAAACTGTTTGTAATTGTAATTGGATGTATGAAACAGAAACAAAATTCTATACAATTTTGATTCGGTAGTCGGAATCAGAACCAAGGTTGTATACACTTCTATTATAGATTCCGGATACTAAAACAGATCAAAACTACGGATTCGATTTCGCGCCGTCGAGGGTGACTAAAATATATCAAATGTTGAAAACAATGTTTTAGTTATTTAAAAGTCACCAGGAACAGTATTTTATACGATACAATTAAAAAAAAATGTCTATAATTACATTGTTAATGGATTTTGTCCAAATCTAATTTTTTTTTTAAGATATATCACAAGAGGTGTGGTATATTGTCTATCCCCAACCCCAACCCATGAGCAGAGAAAACATTACCATTGGCAAAATTTCGCTAGGACTAGTCCAGATTCGCCCATGTTATTGTACCCATCATTCATCTAGCCTAGCAGCCGGCCAGCCAGCCAGTAGTTGGCAAGTGGAAAGGTCTCAATCATCTCATAAACTTCCGGAAAAATATTTTGCTTTATGATACCTCTTGTACTTTGTACTGGAATGGAATACAACTCCATCTACAATGGTGAGGTTGTAGACAACCATTTTCACTGGTAGAGGGTGACGCACCAATTGCACTGCAAATAGAAATTCAAATAACCTTCTTCAATCAATGTCTTTCATTTATTTTTTTTTTTTTTTTTATTATATAGAAAAGTAATTTTTTTATACAGGGTGTCCTTCGGGAGGTATACCACTTTGTTTGTTTATAATTTTTGATTAAATGAAAGAGAATGGATCTTATATTGATAAATGTTTTATTTAACGTAACAATTATGTACAGAATAGAATACCAAATAAATGTCCGCCTCCATTAGCCTCACAAATGCGAGCCCCTTTGCGCACATTTTTCGTTACATCCTCACACATTTCACGCGGTACTTCATTCACATAATCACGAATATTTTGTTTGAGATGCTCAAGCGTTTCTGGTTTGTTTGCATAAACCTTCCTTTTCAGATATCTCCACAGAAAGAAGTTCGGAGCAGTCAAATCAGGCGACCGTGGAGGCCAATCAACATCACCATTTCTTAAAATAACTTGCTGTGGGAAGAGGTCTCGCAGTAATTCCATTGTATTCCTGGTTGTATGCGATGTGGCACCGTCTTGTTGATACCACATGTTAATCAAGCCCAAAGCATGCAGTTGTGGCGTTGAAAAATTTTCAATCATATGACGATATCGCTCCATATTGACAGTTACCGTTACGCCGTTTTCAGTTTCAAAGAAGTGAGGTCCAATGAATCCTCCTGAGCAAATTGCACACCAGACTGTCATTTTTAATGGATGCAAAGGTGACTGATGAATAATTTGAGGGCTTTACATTGCCCGAAACCGACTATCCTGTTTATTCACATATCCATTCAAATGAAAATGTGCCTCGTCACTCATTATGATTTTGCCATGAAAATCGGCCCCATGACAACGGGCGAGCTGTAACATCCTATTGGCATATGTACGGCTGCGTAAATGGTCTTGTGGAAGAAGCTCTTGTGTCAACTGATGATTGTTTTGATTGATGGATTGTTTTAAACACTTTCGTGAACAGCAGTAATGTTTTCATTACTGTTCTTTCTACGAAATTATTCACTACACGATAAATAGTGCGTCTTGTTGGCACGTTGTTTCCCCCAAAAATTTCACGTAACTTTCTCATCGTCACAGTAATCGATGTTTGATTTTGATAAAATGTTTTGACGATTAAAACACGTTGATTTATCGAATATTTTTCCATAATAAATTTGACACGTCTCTGCTTCACGACTGCCGAATATGAACTGTCAAGAATAATGTTTACCAAAATGGCGGCAAAATAAATTAGTATACCTTCCCGACGGACACCCTATATAACTAATTGGTTTTGCGACAAAACCAACTTTATTTATTGTTGAAAAACACCATTCTTTTTTAAACAACATTATTTTGTTGTCGGTTTCCCAACCAGCAAATTAGTCGTGCTCTACGTCATCATTAAATTGTTTATGTTTAGTTTGGTCTGTGTAATAGAACATCATTTTAGCTGTTCACAACTGTTCATAATCATTAAACCAAGTCTGCTGATGAAGATCCGTGGCTGGTTACGAAACACACAGTCTGACATTATGCTCTGTAAAACAATAAACTGGACTTAAGTTTGAAATCAATAACAAAATAATGTTATTTGAAAGCTGGTTTTTTTCAGCAAAAATAAAGGAAATAAGTTCTGCGAATGCATTGTATTCGCACGCTGATTATTGTAACTCCAAGGTTGAATAAAACAATAGACATTTCTTGGAATATTTGATTCTTAACTATTTTGGTCCGACGAAGTTGACTAATGTTTGTTGTCAGAAGGATGGTTAGTATCGAATGAAAAATCACAAACAAACTGCCATTATGAGATCATCATTCAGCCCAAACTTCTTTTCATCAATCACACCTTGTGAAAAGCTAAACTGATCTTAAGCTTGAATGAGCATAAAAGAAGTTCTACTACACTGACCGAACTAAACATAAACGATTTGACCTTGAATAATGTTTCGGTCATATATCGTTAAAATATCTATAACATTTTTCACATCAAATTACAAAATTGACTTAACAAATTTCTATATCGACAAACCTAAATTTTGACAAGTATAAGAAAGCCGATTGTAATGCCTGAATGTTACTTTAACAGTATATTCGTTGCCTGTATAAATATTATATTATATTAATATTTGTGCAACAACTTTCAGGATTTTAAAGCCTAGCTTACTTTTCTACTTTAAGCTTTAAGACATTTAAACTGTGATTAAAAATAGCAAAAATCGAGAAACTACTCATCAGTTCAAGTATCTGCAATGTGTTTTCCCTTTATGTGAGCGCATGTGTTACTTCCCAACTTTTTTTTCAGGTTGCCGGCATAAAGGTTTTCCTCTTCCAGTTACTGCTCTAATTCGCTGCAGAGATTTTACAATTTTAGAAAAAATTACCCAAATGTATGTATGTATGTATAATAATACATTTCTACCATTAAATTGAAAACTTTTCCAGAGGGAAGAAATATAACATAACTGAACTCACTAATACACCTCTTTGTCGACTCATTTCATTTCCAGTATTGACACTTTATGCTTACAAATATTTGTACGAAAAAATGTGATACCAGTGGCATATACTGACGGTTAAATGTTATATAACCGGTTATATCGTATCCACATATTAAAAGGGTTGATCTAAGTAATTTTACTGTCAATTTATATTCCCTTCCATTCGTTAACGTGCTTAAATCCCTTTCAAAGCAAATATTTGTTAAATTTAGCGCAAATATAAATCCTCTTATTTGCGACAGCACAACAACCCGTAAAATTTCTGATTACTACACTTGAAAGGTATTGATATTTAATACGCATGCAATAACTTTTTTCCGGCATTTTGCCTATGTCTTTATACGGTTTACTTGTACCGAGCGAATAATAACTACCTTAAATCATTTAACAAATGTATAAAAATTGGCTACGTAGTTCAAACGGTACAAAACGCTTTTCGAATCATGTCAATTTTTGTGTTTATTACTTCTTGCCGCCTTGTGAGTTAACAGCAGATTGTAAAATGAGAGAAGTTCTCCCCTGTTCCGCATATGAAATGTAGTAGAAAGTAGATTTGGTTTTGTCGGTAGGAGATACAAATCTCTGTGAAGCAATAGTATACGTTTAATAGAAATTGAAGTTTTTAGCTGCATAGGTAAATTGTTAATCATCTTTAATCCGTTATTGCTCCATTATAAAAATCCATATACAGGGTGGCGCGCGAATCGTGCTGCAAACACAAAAAGGAACCAATTGAGACCGACCTTTAAAGATGTTGAAGGAGTTCTTTTTACCCAAAACTGCGCCGAGCAGATGGAGATTGAGCAAGTGCACACAGAGCCAGACAAGTTATGGCGTAGCTTCAACGAAATCATCCAGAAACTCCACTTTCAGCTGGCCTCCAAGTTATCTGATTTGACTGCACCAGACATATTTTTTGAGGAATTTGGCTGAATTGAAGCAGTCCTTTAAAACAATAATTGGTGCGATTCCGAAATTGCATCGCATGCGCATACTTGCGCATCTGTCATCTTCGAAACCAATCAAATTATTAAAATAAAATTTTATGTACAATAAAAAATAAAAAATTAATAAATAAATGAACCATAGGGTGCCCGTAGGGAAGGTATAATACTTTGTTTTGCCGCCATTTTGGTAAACATTAGTCTCGACAGTTCATATTTGGCAGTTGTAAGGCAGACGTGGCAAATTTATTATGGAAAAATATTCGATAAACCAATGTGATTTAATCGTTAAAACATTTTATCAAAATCCATCATCGATTACTGTGACGATTAAAAAGTTACGTGAAATTTTTGAGAGAAACAACGTGCCAACAAGACGCACTATTTATCGTGTAGTGAATGATTTCGGAGAAAGAGGGTCTGTAATTGAAAGGCCAAGCATGGACCACAACGTACTGCAAGATCGGCTGAAAACATTACTGCTGCTTAAGAAAATGTTCAAAACAATCCATCAACCTCGACTCGACGCCGTGCTCAACAGTTTGGTCTTGAAAGAACAGCTTTGGCCACAATTTTGCATTTGTTTTCATTTAAGATTCAGTTGACACAGGAACTTCTTCCACAAGACCATTTACGCCGCCGTACAAATGCCAACAGAATGCTACAGCTCGCCTATGACAACCTCGATTTTCATGAAAAAAATCATAATGAGTGACGAATCACATTTTCATTTGATTGGATATGTGAATAAACAGAATAGTCGGTTCTGGGCAATGGAACACCCTCAAATTATTCATCAGTCACCTTTGCTTCCATTAAAAGTGACAGTCTGGTGTGCTTTTGGGTCAGGAGGAATCATTGGAACTTTGAAACTGTAAACGGCGTAACGGTAACTGTCAATGGGCAGCGATATCGTGATATGATTGAAAACTTTTTAACGCCACAACTGCATGCTTTGGGCTTGATTAATATGTGGTATCAGCAATACTGTGCTACATCGCATACAGCCAGGGTTACAACGGAATTACTGCTAGACCCCTTTCCACAACGAGTTATTTCAAGAAATAGTGATTTTGATTAGACTCCACGGTCGCCTGATTCGATTGCTCCGGACTTTTTTTTTGTGGGGATATCTGAAAATCAAGGTTTATGCAAACAAACCAGAAACGCTTGAACAACTCTAACAAAATATGCGTGATGAAATATGTGAGAATGTAATTAAAAATGTGCTCGAAAGGGCTCGCATTTATGAGGCGAACATTTATCTGGGGTTTTTGTCTGGGGGGCGAGAAATTCCAAGTCAGGGTGATGGTACTAGGTCAGTATAGTAAAATCCTCAAAGGGTTTCGCGTTCGTATGTGTCAGTTTTTTTTATGACCTTTTACATTTTTTCCTTATCTTGATGTTTTTTCGCTTAGTTGTAAAACTTTGGCAAAAACGTAGTTTGACATAACTCGAGAACGACTAGTTCGATTTTGCTGAAACAAATTGAGAAAAATTAAGAATTGCATTTCCTTTAATCCATTCATATACTGTTTCTCTACCAAATCAAAATTTTTGCAATTATAAATAAATTTATGAAGAAAATTTTGTCAAAAAAAATTTTTTTTTTTTAATCATATAAATTCCAAACGGAAAAAAGTGTCAAGTCTTATAAAGCCACATAATCTATAAACAAAATGCGACATAGATCATAGAAATCGATTAACGCATTCTGCTTTTATTTACAATTAAGTGAAGGTACCCCATTTTGAAAAGAATATTGATATTTGTTTTTATTCAAAAAAGTGTCATTTATCGCGTTTTTTTATAAATTTTCCCCAATAACTCCAGACTTCTGGCCATAAACTACTAAAAGAATAAAGTAAACATTTTTATAATTTTTTATTTTTTTTATTTATTTTTATTTATTTTAATAAATATTGCCTAGACTTTTTCGATGGTGGTTGTTCGGGACTATTGGCATCGCATTCATCGCTGTCATCAGTTTCTGAACCACACATAATGTCAATGTGTGACTCCACTGCTGGCTCTTCTGCACCTCCTGAAAATTCTTTATCATCAGGATCATCCTTGTCTTGCCACACAAGCTTACTCCACCAGCAAATTTCCGCAATTATTGCACTCGGCGACTTTTTGGCTCTATATCTGTAAGTTTTTGTTTTATTAAAATGAGTTTGAAAAAATAAAAAATCAGAGTTACCTCATTTCAAATGGCATAGCAACTTGATGATAGCGTTCGCCTTGTTCATCAAATTCGGTAGCCAATTGTTTGCTGAAGTAGTCCAGATGATGATGTAAATAATCGATTTTCAAGGACATGTGGACACCAATTTCCGAGAACGATCTTAACATCCTTGCGACAGAAACATCGTAGTTGGTAGAACGATGCTTTCCCAACAAGCCTTCTATTACTTCTTTGATTGCCTGCCATGCATCCAATTCAGCGTCAATCAAAATATTGTTGAATGCGTCACTTTTAATCAGCTTTCGTATATCTGGACCATTTAGTAGGCCTGATTGGAAAAAATTAATTTGTAAAGATGGGAAATCATGGGAAATGAATGTGATATTATAACTTACCTTCTTAATTTTACTTTCGCTGAGTCTCGGGTAAATTAGTTTCAAACACAAGAAAACTTCATCTCTTTTGGCGATAGTTTTGATGAAATTCTTAACAATTCCAAGTTTAATATGCAGTGGAGGCAGCAATATCTTCTCCTTCGGTACTAGAGGCTCATGAATAATATTGGCCGTTTGTAACCTGCTGTGCTCTCTGAGTTTCCATCCGTGGCATGCATATTGGTCACCGGAAAATCGTGTGTCCCAATCGCACAAAAAGCACATATATTTATAAAGCCGCTTTGAAGACCGCAAAACATAGCTACAACTTTTAAATCGCAGCATATGCGCCACCTATGTTTGGCGTAGTTAACCATTTTCAAAATATTTTCCAGTGCATCATATGTTTCTTTCGTTTCTGTACTCTAGGCGATTGGAACTGAAGGTTTTTTATTGGTCTTATGCAGTAAAACTGCCTTCAAGCTGAATTTTGAACTGTCAATAAATAATCTCCAGTCATCTGCTTCATATTTTATTTCCATTGCGTCCATCAATTTTCTTACATCCGGGCAATACGCAGAAGCTGTGACTTTCACACCGGGTGCCAACAAATTGTTTGATTTCAAAAACAAAGCCAGCTCTTCCGATTTATGCTGTGTTAATTCCAATTTGGCAACAAATGAATCAAGCTTATTTTGATTTATTAAAATTGGCTCATGGGATACTGATGGCTCATATGGGGGATCATCACGTAAATCATATGTCGGAGCAGTCATAGAAGATAATATAATAATTAATAATCATTAAGTAACCTTTTGTTTATTACTTTTTTTTTAATTCTGAGAATCATAAAAGATATCGTCAATGTTTTTTCTGAGGAATTTTGAGCATATCTCGAGCAAATTTTTGAAATTCATACCTTTACTTAATTTTGAATAAAAGCAGAACGCGTTAATCGATTTCTATGATCTAAGTCGCATTTTGTTTATAGGTTATGTGGCCTTACGTCAAAGTTATAAGATTTGACACTTTTTTCCGTTTGGGATTTATATGATTAAAAAAAAAAAATTTTTGACAAAATTTTTTTCATAACTTTATTTATAATTGCAAAAATATTGATTTGGTAGAGAAACAGTATATGAATGGATTAAAGGAAATATAATTCTTAATTTTTCTCAATTTGTTTCAGCAAAATCGAACTAGTCGTTCTCGAGTTATGTCAAACTAAAGTTTACAACTAAGCGAAAAAACATCAAGATAAGGAAAAAATGTAAAAGGTCATAAAAAAAACTGACACATACAAACGCGAAACCATTTGAGGATTTTACTATACTGACCTAGTACCATCACCCTGACTTGGAATTTCTCACCCCCCAGATTGACTGTTGTACTGTGTTATAAACAAAGTGGAATACTTTTCCGACGGATACTCTGTACATTGATTAAAAGAAAGTTATTTGAAATTTGTTTGTAGCACAAATGGTGCGCCACTCTTTATTATAAATATCTATTAGATGCGTAACTAAGTTTCTGCTCTTTGCCAATAGATGACGCCAGCTGTAAGTGCTAGTCGATTCTGCCAGAACCTAAACATCATGAGCCAAACTTAGGCATATAGTGAACATACCGCTTCGGCACAACAATGATTTTCTTTTGGTTGTGTGAAAATGTGGAAGTATTGATTTTCTTCTTTCAATCAAAGAAAACGGCTGCTGAAGCATCGAGAGCTTTAAAACGTTTGCGGAGATGTTGCTTTAAATGAAACAAAGTGCCGAGATTGGCTCCGTCGCTTTTACGATGATGATTTTGATGTTGACGACTGTTCGCGTGAACAAAGGCGAAAAACCTCCGAAGACACTAAATTAAATTCATTGCTTGATGAGGATCCGTGTCAAACGCAGATAGAGCTTGCTTCAGTAGTATGAGTTACTCGTCAAGCCATTTCCAAGCGATTGCAAGCATTGGCAATTATTCAAAAGCAATAAAATTGGGTTACTTATGAATTGAAGACAAGGGACGTTGAGCGTCGTTTTTTCTCCTGCGAACAACAGCTTCAGTGACAAAAGGGAAGAGATTTCTTCATTGTATTGTAACGGGATTCATTATAGCAATCCAAAGAAAAAAAGTCTTGAGAGCTGCCCGGTCATGCTTCTACGTCGTCGTCTCGTTCGAATATTCCCGCTACAGAGAATAGTATTTTGTGGGTCCAGATTGGTATTATTTATTACGAGCTGTTGAAACCAAGCGAAACCATCACTTGGGATCGGTATCGAGTTCAATTAATGCAATTGAGTAGAGTTCTGCGCGAGAAATGGGAAAATGAAAAGAAAGTGCCTAACCCACCCCCCATATTCTTCAGATATTGCGTCGTCCGATTATCACTTATTTCATTCGCTGGCACACGGTCTGGCTGACCAGCAGTTCTGCTCATATGACGACATCAAGGAATGGCTAGATTATTAAATAGCCTCAAAAGATGAACAGTTTTACCGTGACGCAATTCAAGCTTTGCCAAAAAGATGGGAAAAAGTATTAGCTGGCGATGGGCAATACTTTCAGTAAATCATTTGTAAGCACGTTTTCATAATAAAGTTGAATTTTTATACAAAAAAAAACTTTGAAAAAAAACCTAGTTGCACACCTAATACATTTTCAAACAACTATCTTAATTACTCCATATGACTAATGTCGAATCAAATCTGTATGAAATCAGCATATTTTGATGAGTTTATGGTTCAAAAATATTTCTATTTAGTAATTTTTAAATTACTTAACTGATCACAGCTCGATGCATAGCAGATGGTGGGTGACCTGCTCGATCTTTGCTAAATTTGTCTAACTAATTGCTGAAAATATATATTTGATCTGGCACAATATTAAGAAAAGATTTACAAGAGTTATGGTAGCAGACAATCAACCACGCAGATGGACAACTCTCACACGATTTACAAAGTCACGAAAGACATGTAGTAAACGAATACCTGTTACTTTAAAAGCTTTCTTTTGCACAAGTTAGTAGTTTTCGACACCAGTTTTTAAATTTCTTGGTAACATTTGAGATCTGCAAATTTCGTAACTCAAAAAAAAAAAATAAATTCAATGTGCTCAGTTTAGTGCTCAAAAATTCAAGTAAAAGATGTGTCCATTGAGGTATTCAAATTCAAACAGAAGATACCATTCAAGTGTTTTTGTAAATTATTTTGGGTAAATATAAACATATAAAAAATTTATTCTCTTTGATTAGAATTTATTTGGATATAATCACGGGCGTACCGTCATTTCGCCCAATGTTATTTCGCCCAAAACGAAAATGACATATCGCCCAAATATGTCATTTCGCCCAAAACCCTAATTACTAAAATGACATATCGCCCAAAAGCAATGTCATAAGACCCAAACTAAAATGACATATCGCCCAAAAACATTGATCGATATGTCATTTGCGAAAAGAATTGCTTTGTTCAAATATTACCACAATGAAATAGCAGTAATAGCACCCTACATCATATAATGGTGCTACATGCTGGTTTGTCATTATGTTTGGAACACCTCAGAGGCCCTGCGTTGTATGCATGTGCTACCAACCTATGGTGTGAAAAGGAATGATCAACCCAATGAAGTAGGGTGCTTGAAATTATGAACTGTAAATTTACGGGGCTTTTGTTTAAAGAGATAATGTTTGGTGCATTCCTGAGTCGTTTCTGTCATTGCCGTGTAGCTATTGAAACAGTGCGAAAGTAATTAGAGCGTGATGATGGAAGGTGAACGTTTCGAATTTGTTGCCGGGAAGCGACTTGACTCAAAATTATTATATTTAATCGACGAAAAATAATTGTACAAGAAGAAATCGCTTTATAAACAAAAAACATTTTATACATGTTATAAGAAGAGTTGTAAGGCACGCGTCGAAATGTTGGAAAATAGAATTTGTGTAAGAAGTTGTAAAAACAGTGAGCATTCCGAGCACCCTAGTCAGGAAGATACGTACCAGGAATTGAAATCCTTGGAAAATATAAAAGCCGAATGTAAGAGCTCGACAACGTTGCGGAATGATACCAGTACATTGGCTAACACAAAAAAAGCATTTCGAAGGGAATGCGAAAGGTAAGTAATCTTACGGTGGTGGTAACAACACACGGTGGCCGCGTCGCGAAACGCGCGTTTCAAAAACTTCTATAACTTTCTGTAAAAGGAGCATAATATTCTTCAAAATATTTAATGCGCCTTTTACAGAAAGTTTTTTTGATAACCTTTAGGTAATACGATAACCAGATAAATATAACTTATATTTTTTAGCTGTAAAAATAACGGGACAAATTTACAAATTTCGCGTTTCGTCATAAATTAGAAAATGAAATAATCCCCCAAAAACTATTTTGGGACTTTATTTCATAAAGATTTTTTGGGGGATTATTTCATATGAATTAATCCCCCAATTACAAAAATGAAATAATACCCCAAAAAAAGTGAAATAACCGCCCAAAAAGCGTTGTTGTTGCTCTCTGTACTAATTCTTGGGGGTTTATTTAATTTTTTTTTGGGGGGTTATTTCGTGGAGGTTTATTTCATGCCGCCGTCTTTTAATTACAATTTTTTGTGCAGGAATCTTGAAGGTACTCAAAAATTGGTTTACTCTCGGATACAAAGAACTCTGGAGAGACTTGCATCACCTACTTTTTTAAAATCCCCAAAAACACCTCTGGAAGTTATAGAGGCATTCCAGATCGAATCTATTTGGGCAAATTATGGGTTAAGTAGAAACAAGAAGCAACCACGTCCCTTTTTCAAAGCCTGTATTTGGGAGCCGCCGGAGTTTGCTTACTGCATATTTGCTTCGGAAGCAATAATGCAAGACATTAATGACAATATCACCGCAGGGCAAAGGAGTTATCTAATTGATGGTACATTTAAAGTGGTGCCTATGGGTTGTTTCAATCAATTAATCGTTATTTACATTCAATACTTGGACTATCAGGTAATTCACTTTTGTTATTTATAGTACAGGTGCACATAATGACAATTAATCTATACTTTGTTTCAGATATTCCCACTATTTTTCATTTTAACAACTAACAAATCTGAAAAATGTTACACACATATGTTAAAGTACATTGATGACTCCATATTTAAGTTTAACGCACAATCGTTTATGTTGGACTACGAGACGGCTCTCCGGAAATCCTTAACAACTTGCTTCCCGCAAGTAGCTTTAAAGGGATGCTGGTTTCATTATTGCCAGGCCATCCGGCGCAAAATAACAACAAATTTTAAATCGCTTATGCCACTTACTTCTTGCACTTCCACTTTTGCCACCTTATGCCATTCTAGATGTTTTTAAAAAAATTGAAAGCGATGTTAAAATTTGTGTTAAAAATGATAGTTTTGATGAATTCCTTCGGTATTTTAAGAAGCAATGGCTACAAATGGTAATTGTTATATTTCTGTATTCCATATTTAGCCGTACTCTAATTATTCTTTTACCAGATTGGCCCTGAAAACATCTGTGTTTACAAGGAGTCCTTGAGGACAACTTCGTCGGTTGAAGCATACAATGGGGCTTTAGGACGGTTGATACTTCCTAACGGCAACTTTTTTAAATTTGTTCTTGCGATTAGCAAAGAAGAATTTGAAAAGAGCCGGAATTTTACTCTCCTCATCGAAAGTGGCGGTTCTTTTGGAGGAACCAAAAAACGGAAGACCAGTAGAGACAAGGATGCAAAAATTTTGAATGCCATTGACGATTTAGAAAAGGGCAAAATCACAATACATGCATACATAAACAGATTGGTCTTCCCTAAGAATTACATCTGTACCGAAATGGAACCTAACGGGGATATCTTTGAGGAGCCTCCCGCTTATGATTCGGAAGATGAATCCAGTGAGGATGGCGACGCTGCATTTAACACAAGCAGCAATATTTCAAGTGCATTGTGCGTTATATGCCACGATGTTCCACCAAATATCTTGGTGCTACCATGCAAGCATTTGAAAATGTGTAATGCATGCTGGATGCAACTACAGCAGCCGCGGGCTTTAGCAGAAAACAGTGAAAGCACTACAAAATGCCCGTATTGTAGGGAAAGAATCTGCGAAACTATTCAAGTATTCGTATAAATTGTATTATTATATTCTATAAGAGGATTTTTTTTTTGCATAAAAACGTTGCAGGTTTATTGTTTTTGTTTTTTTGTAATAATCCTATGAAGAAGGACGTTTTGTTATTTTAACCAACGATGTGAAATAAATATGAATTATTTACATATTACATAGAAAATATTCCTATATTCCTTTTACAAATGTGTCCATATATTTGGGTGGTATGTCATTTTTATTATTTTTTGGGGGGGTGTGTCATGTGCCGTTGTTGGCTGGGCAAAATGTCATATTGCCCAAAAAAATATGTTATAACGCCCAAAATCTCAATTTTTTGGCACAACAACAACTAACATTGAATTTTTTTGGACGATATGTCATTTTCGTTTTTGGGCGAAATAACATTGGGCGAAATGACGGTACGCCATCATCACGTCTTTTTTTTTGGGTTTCCAATTTTGTTTTGGAATTTATAAAATCCCAAAAATTTAGTGCTTATTTCATGTCATGTTTGGAGGTTACTTTATCATATTTGCAAATAATTTAATTGTTTATCTTGGGATTTATTTCGTTTTTTTTTTTTAATCATTAGGAATTATTTAATTTTTCGTTCGGGCGCTATTTCATTTTGGGATTATAACGTTTTGCCCTACCAGCAAGGGTGTGTCCATTTTTAATCAAACTAAATGCCTGAGGTGTGCAAAATTATACTAATCTCAATGCAATTGGATAGAAGGTGCGAATCTATTATTACTATGCTATTCTGTTATTCATTAAATTACATAAATCGTATGTAACACAAAACAATATAACTGACACATGTTTAAGTAACTCCAATGTAAGAATTACGTACTATATTCAGTATTACGAGGGAGAGCTAATTTCGATAAATCAGCCAATTTGTATTGTGAAATATTAGGAAGAGCCAAGTTTTAAGAAATTTCATAAACAATTACGACAATTATTGTATCTACCGGCCACTAAGCCAGCCAAATGGATACAACCAATCGGATTAAAAATTCCTGAAACACATTTGGGCAAAAAAATACATCCTCCTTTAAAAACTTCTTTCAAGGTATCAATTCTCCATCAGGTGGAGGAGTAAATTTATTTATCACTTAATACGGCAAAAATTTTTCATTCAGAAAGAAGCATTTAAAATATTAAGTGTCTCTTCATAAAATGCGTTTCATGATTTCCTAAGTCGATCCAAAGGCTGTCACGATAGCTCTCGTAAATCTTAATGATGCTCCCCAAAACGCCATAGTTTGGGAATCTAAAATGAGCTATATCGACAAACTCATACAAATTGAACGATTTTTCGAAATTAATATTTTCTCGTATAACTCTTAATCCGTTAACAGCGGTTACATGAGCTCTCCCAATAAGATGTTCGGTCAATGAGCAAATTATGAAAGTGAAAAATACAAATTAAGTTTTTAAGCCATATATTCTTAGCTTCATAACTTTTAAGCAGCTGTTCAGAATTCAATCACATTTTGTTTTTGCACACAACAAGATTTTGCTAAACTTTGTCTCGGGAATGACAACGAACCGTCTTGCTTCGCCCCTTCTGGTGCGTCCCATACAAATAACCTCTTCCATCTTTTCTTAGATTTGTATATTTTATTCTGTTGAACTAAGTCCAGTCACATCTCGTTCAAGCTCACCGATTACGAAAGTAGTGGCAGGGACTTAAGATGAACGGTATTGCTAAACCAATTCTAGTACCTCCAATACATATTGTCCTATATTCCGAAATTTAAGTTTTCCATTGCAGTTTCTATTTAGTAGGCTGCAGGAACTTACGTTTTTTTTTTTTGCATTCTTATGTAATTGTAATTTTCTGCAAAAATCCAGGAAATTGGGCAAGATCGCGCCCGTATGTTACCGTCCGTACTAATGACCGATTTAGACCACATATTCTTAGTTTAATGCGTTTCAAGAGTTCATACGTTATGCTTCAATTTAGTCGAATTTGGCGCATTTCATGCGTTTAGTGAATTAAGTTTTGGGAATGAAGATAGAGATTGTTGCCACGTCCTTTCTTGTACTTGGCCGATTGGAAATATCGAAATTTAATTTTCCCTTATAATCCCAAAATTGTAGTCCACAGTTTATTAAATATTTGTAAGTTGTACTTGAATATAATGTTTGGCAAAATTTAAAAAAGAAATCGACAGTTTAACCATGTCCTCTTTGGTACGTCGCATACAAATTACCTAGTTTACCTATGTATACCCAGTTTTATATCTATTACTCAATTATACTCAATTCAATATGATTCAGCACGCACCGTGCATATAGTAAACTTACTTCTGCGAATGAAATTGAACCGCATTGTTTCAATATTGACCCCTATTCTCGATTAAAGAATTTCATTTTTTTGTGGGCTAATTTTGGCCAATTTTTGATTTAAATGATGTAAATAATTCATCTATTTCATCACTTTCTCCATTATTCTTCGACCTTTTCCCGAAATTTCCAGGAAACTTCTTTGAGCAATACATGGTGGACAGTTATTCGCAACCAAATATTCCAATATTGAACCTCTATTTTTCCTAATCGGTGGTCTTTAGAATGGTATAATTTTGTTTCTTGTATTGTGTTTTAGTTCAGAGTGTATTTTGTTATACGATTTGCATAGCAGTTTGCCATGCCGCTTTAGGCAAGTTCATACTTTTGCACCAACCCAAAAGGATGTTGGGTGGAGGTTGTCACATCGAATGATCTATACCTCCATTCATTTGGATGAAATCACAAATATTGAGCTTAAAACTGGCTGTTTTAAAAATCAACTGAACACTGGGATCAAATTAGGCCTTTGCGTATAGCGATCAAACTGCCAACGTCATTTCAATCAGATAACAGGTCAATTGAATTTCCTGGCAATACTTTTCTTCATCGTTTTCATTCATCACCACATACTCGTATCGCATACAAGAATTTTCACTATATATATGTACGTATGTATGATGCCATTCACTGATACATGGTAGGCCACCGTTGTCCCACAAGAAAACAGTTTATGGGCAAAGTTTGGACCTGGTCTTGTCAGAAAATGTCATATTTTGTTCGTAAATAGGTGAACATCCAATGCATCACAGTGGTTCACCACAGCTATGAAAATTTCTGCACATCGCGGTGTTAAGGATGGCAACAGTCAAAGTTGTCTGTCAACTGACACTATTAAAATTTCCGTTACGTGTGAAGTAAGTGGTTATTGCAATAAACATGATGTCAACATCAATAACAAAAATTAATCGGTTTGAGGTAGAAGTAAAACAGGCAAGCGATAAACGTCATAAACACAATTTGTGGTCGGATATCCTGTGGAGTCTCATATCGAAAATGACAATTTATGATGCGATAAAATCACTATGAATATTATACACCAAAGTAAAAAAGTGTAGTAAAATGAAACTCATTAAGATAACATGACATTGAACTTCATTTAGCATAGTTAGGATGATACGATTTAGATGACATTTTGAAGGTAATTTCATTATGCGTCTCTCGTAGAAACTCTTGTCCCTATTATTCACCATAGACAGCAACAGGTAGTAATAACTTGAGGTTCGGACTATAAGTTGAATGCATAAGAATCTCCCAACCAAGTTCGAGGAGTTTCTGGTAAATTACTGTCCATGTATGTGGTGTCGTTCTAACGGAACACAATTCCTATCTTATTGCTGCCTTCAAACTGTCCAATAGTTCACAGGAGGGCAGCACTGGAAAAGCCCATATCCTGACTCGACCACCATTTGCTCCGGCTCACCGCATTTCGACCATGACCGTTTTCACTTGACGTTGCCGTAAGTGACTCACTTTTTACCACCAGTTATCATTTGCTTCAGAAACGGATCGATTTTGTTGCGATTCACAAATGGAAATTCAGTCCATGAGGTACTTTTGGGTTAACTCATGTTGAATTCATACATGGAGCTTAATTTTATATTCAATTTAATTCAAGGAGTTCCAAATGGTGCAATGTTTAGATGACGGTCGGACTTGACAATTCTCACTATTCTATTGGAAGGCACTTGGCCTTCCAGAGCGTGGTGCATCTTTAACATCATAAATTACCAAACGGAATCGAGAAAAATAAAATTGCAGCTTATTTGCTGTTACAGTATCAGAACGTTTCTGTATTTTTCGAACAAATACTGTTAAATATGGCGTATTTTGTCTTTGCTTGTGTACATTTTCTTGGGCGCTCAAATAACCCTTAGTCGATCATTCACAAAACTTTGTAAATAGCTTTTTGAGCACGAAATCTTGTGTTTTTTTAACGCCATGAAGTGCAAATCGATTGCAGTTATATAACGCGCATTTATACAAAGCCATCTATTGAAAAAATAATCAAATTATTTTTGGTTTATTTTATAAATTATATTAATTTGCTATGCATTAATTCAGAGTAACATTTTATGGGAATAGAGCGATTCACTGCGCTCCACGCACAGAGAAAAATTACAGGCAGAGCCCGCATTTGTCTTTGGAGTGAATCTTGTTAAATCTGAACGCTAACACAAGAGCACAAACTTGTACACGCTCTTTCTTTCACAATATGGAATTATGATAGTTTAGTTTTTTATAATTACAGATGCAATCTATAAAAATTTTGTTATAACAAAAATATGCAAAATTATCGAGATATTGAATAGCTTGCTCTCTGACCGCCCTAATAATAATCTTTTCTCTGATCCGCACCCGTTTGCACCAATGTGAAAGGAAGTTTAGGGAAGGTGTGTATAATTGAGTGCACCTAACTGAAATTTCTATACAAAATTTTATGGAGTTTATCAGCGCAAAAGTAAGTTCGGAGCTGCAGCAAACCCGTGAGTAGATCATTTTTTCTTCTTTGAAATTTTTGTACCCATCTCCTAAAGTAGTCCTATAAGTTCAAAAGTCACTGGTTCTTATTGGATTTTTAGATCCATTTCTTTCCAGTAAATTTCGAAAATTTTACATAAATTATTGACATTTGGCATTATATTCTTAAAGTTAAGGAAGAAATACAGCTTTTTATTTATTTGTGGAGTGGATTATTTTTAAAACCTTTTCGGTGCATATCAGGCTTAATAAACTTAATGTGCATTTTTATTCCAACGTAAAAACTATTAAAATTCGTTTTCATTCTTCCCCCAAATTTATTTTAAATAAAATTCATTAAAGGTGTTATCAAGTTTATAAGCTGTGATAAATGTTTTCACTCCAAAAAGTACATAGTAAAATCGAGAATCTTTTGTTCCGTAAATGCAATTGATATTTATAGTTTCAAAATAATTAATAATGTAGCTGAAAACGTCAATGCCATCCTTTTTGTAAAGCAAAAAAAAAAAAATGCGGTAATTGATCCCTATTGTATTTATGGATTGAACATATTTAATAGTGGAGTTTAAAATATTAATTGTTTGTTCAACAACAAAAAATTAGTGCTGTCAGTGGTTCCATATACATTCATTTGCGTATTGTTTAAAATTTGATGAGTATTTTCCAGTTTAAGAAAGAAGTTTATGTATTACATTTCTTATGCAAATTATCGATTGATTAATAAAAATCAGTACGAAAACATTAGCAAGGTGAACTGATTTACATATACTTTACCCCAACGTCCTTTTGCTTCCTTTGCAAAGTGTGTGAAATGACAGAGGATGCTTGATTACAACTTTGCTTTTATCAACATGTGCACTGAACAAATGCACAGTACTACATTTAGTACAGTTAAATGAAAGATAAGAATCCAGGGGTGTATGGGATAAATTAGGTAATCTGTATGAAAGGTATCAGAAACTGTATTACGTTAAATGACGAAATCGGTCAATTTCTACCGGAATGAAGATCGCTATGTAGTAAAATTCATTGAATCCATGAATTCATCGTGGTTGAATTCGATGTAACTACTTGATACGAAGTCAAGAATATACGGAATTGTTTGCCTATTTCCACAGATTTTACCAACAATTACAAGCAAACCAATGGACAAAAACACAGGTTGCCGCAGTCTATAAATTAGGAACTACAGGAAAAATATTAAGTTTTTGCAAGTCTCAATTTGTTTGAAAAGTACCAGAAAGGTGGTCATAGCCCAATTACAAATCTCCGGCTACGATCTGATAAAATATTATTATCAAGTTGCAAAAAGTGCCACAAAGATCAGCTTCGAGTGTACCAGCCGGCCAGCCATGCAGACAGACATCGACTCAAATCGAAACATATTTGTTGAAAAGATGGGTGTTACATTTTTGCCATATCAGATGATATATGCCTTCATTACCCTGGTTATGGGTATAAAAATGGATAAATTATATATAATGCATTACTAACAAGTCCCCGTAACTTAGAAGTTGAATTCCTCGACAATTTATTTATTACTATCAGGGGAGTCTCTTAATGGTTTAATCAAGGAAGTTCTTCTAATAATTGAGCTCCTAATAATTCATATTTCAGACAGTATGGCTTAATCTATTGCCACAGCTCTTTAGTCTGGACGACGGATAATTTTTGTTCGTTTATGGATTTCCCCAAAAGTGTAGTTTTATTAAAATTCGCTATTAAATTGTTGACAGACGGTAAGAGTACAGTTTACATTACATGTACACTTTAACTGTAGCCCATTAATCTTCAGCCTTCAGATGATTAAATCAGTTTCAATTGTTGTCCTATTTATTACCTGTTCTATATATTTTCATGATATTCCATTATAGAATGCATAATTGAAATTTTATGGTTTCAGTTACCGGTATTTGTCTCCAGGCAGCTGTGCAATTTTTGCGATAGTACGAAGTTAGGAGAATAATGCACAAACAGATTTAACTTTAGTCATTTTTTATGGGACGGTTCCATTTTTGTCCTTATTACTTCATGTTTTATTTCACAGTAATACGAATTTTTATAAAGCATTTTGCATACCCTACCTACGCTGATAGGTAAATTTACATACCGAATTTGATGATTCGTGTTACTCCCATGCATTTTGAAAAATCCGTTCTAATCTAGAAGGGCCGCCAACTATCACGATCTTATAACACACTGTTTACTCTGGGCGATGATTTGTCCCTTTTTTAGCCTGTTTATACCCATAAAAGTATGAAAAATTCCTCCTAATTCCACACATACTGAGTATTCATACCACAATTTTCGTGATACCAGCATTAGGCGTTTGGCCTGGGCGATAATAAAGCTGTCAGTCAGTCTGTAACGTTACAGATGTTTGTATGGCGATCAATATCACAGTGGGGAAATTGAACCATTATTACAAATTTACCCATTCAAAAACAAAACTACCTTTAGGGAAACGTGAATTTGTTGATATTTTCCAAAAGGCGCAATGTTTTTGTTTTGTTAAAGAAAAATGTATATGATGGAAATTAATAGACATGCTTAATTCATTTAAAAACGGGCCATGTAGAATTACACAGAAAAAAATAACTCCGATTTGATTTCTATCAAATCATTATATGGTCTCAAAAATTCTATTGATTAAGTTTTTAATTGAATCAAACAAAAATTTTATTAAATCATTATGTTTAATCTCTTTCTCTTTCACCAGTCGTACGTACTGTGTTGCCAACTCTTAGGATTCTTTGTAATTTTGGAGATTAAATTGACATTTCTGCTGCAAATCTAAAAGATGAGGTGATATTCCATCGCATCATTTTTGTTTACGTTTTTCCACAGCTATAAAACAGGACATTTTTAACGACTTTATACGCGAACGAAGTTGTAACATTGATTCGTTTACAATTTGAGAGATCTAATTTTACCACTGCAAGGTCGATGCTTCAGTATGTTTTTGATTGTCAATGAGAAGTCATGGTGCATCGGTAAAAGAATAAACTGTGGTTGTTGTGTATTTACAGAGAAACAAAAAAAAAAATGGATAGACAAGGCAAAGAGCGATAGTTTTTCGTATTCTCTTGTGTTGCTGCTGAGTGCTTGTCGTTGTGTAGTAGAGCGAGAAGTGGCTCTGTTATTGTTGTTGGTAGTTTGCAAAGGAAAAAAAATTAGAATAACGGGACTGCTGTGCGTGTATAGCATATCAGAAAAAACTTTTGGGCGTTTTTGGACATACACGGTGGTGAGTATTAACAACATGAACAAATTAATATTAAATGTTTTTTATGCGAAAAATATTTTCAATCTTCCGATAATTTGTTTAATCATTTCAAATATCCTACAATTTCTAACAATATCACTTACTAATGCACGTACAAAAAATGTTTTCAAAAGTTCAAAGAGAAATTACACTCACATACTACACTAATTTTTCTCTTTCACATACTACACTAATTTTTAACTACTGTAATTTTTCTCTCTGTGCAGACAGACGTGTTTGTGCATCGGCTT
>JAHXMU010026709.1:2849932-2919386 GCA_019455685.1 Philornis downsi
CAATATGGACATACGGCATCCAGTTGTGGGGAACGGCATCGGCTTCTAACATAAATAAGCTGCAGAGAAGACAGTCAAGAATACTGCGTCAAATTTGTGGTGCCCCATGGTATGTTAGGAATGATAACATACACAAAGATTTAAACATTCCTTATATTTCCGAGGAAATGAAAAAATTAAGCAGGTCATATATATCGAAGTTGTCCTCCCACTCAAACCCACTCGCTCAAAACCTTCAGCATTTTCCCGGCCATATACGGCTAAAAAGAAAGGACACGCTAGACTTGGTCCGGTGATAACAGATCTGTTCGCCAAAAACAAGATCCGGCAATGGCAGGGTACTTTAATTTAAGATAGGATTAAGATTTGAATACATATTGTAAATTTCGTAAGAAAGATCCAATAAAGAAAATGAATGATGAAAAAAAAAAACATACTACAACTATATAAGTTATTAACCTGGACCCAGCAAATACAGAGCTTAACCTTCGCGGCGTGAATATTCGGCCGACGCACAGTGGGGCAGAACGACTCCATTGGTGGTAATAAATCAGGGAATAGAGCTAGCCACCTGAAAATTTCTGAAATTGTTTATAGAATCAACATATTGATATTTCAAAACCCAACAATGACCACGCCCACCAAAACGCCCACTTTTTTAATTTCGGAAGAAATTGTCAAATGAAGATACTTACCGTATTTAATATATAAACATTTAGGGCTGTCAAATTTGGCTATAAATACAAACAATTATATATTTATTCTTTGCAAAAAATAAGTACACATAACATATATTTTAATGCAGAAAATAGAACATAATTGAGAATTGCATGAATGTATTGATTTTTCATTAATTTAGAATAAAATCATCCCTTTCTTCATCACTGCTATCTTCTTGTACCTCAGAATTTGTATTATCAACAGGGGGAGCTTTAAGCAAACTCAATGCTTCAATTGGAATGGGTTGCTCTTTTTTTCGGGTAGTTTCCTCATGCTAGTAATAATGGGATCAGAACTTAATAAAAAACAGTTGAAAATATCTCGGTTTGTGTTTTATCTACTGGATTTCCGAGAATGGTGTTCTCTATAATTTTTGAAGTCCTTATTCCTTAATTCTTGAGCTTCTTCAGACAGTTGCCCAATCGGTAACAGTGCATGGGCTATTATTTCCGGTCCATGAATGAAATATTTATGAAGGGTAGGTGACATGTAATACCAGGGATACTATTCTACATAATATCTGGCAGTATCGATTGCGGAATTGTTGAACTTCTCTGCTTCTATTTCATAGCCGTGGGTAGTGGCTATGAATCATAATAATATGCATCTTTTTTATGAGTTGTACATCAATTTTTGTAATTTCAGCAGAAATTTCAGGATTTTGAAAGAACCGCCTGGCTGTATTGCCATCATTCGAGTTTCCGAATCCGGGCTTTGGTTTGTCTATTATCAAACCACAACGATCTTTAAACTCTCTTTGTATCCTTTTTTTTGTTTTCAGCAACAACTTTCTTGTCATCATCCCCTCGAGCTTGCCATTTCTTAAGAGGCAATTTGTAGGCTAAGTGAAGTAAATTTTCGAAAAACCTTATCCATCCAGGAAGAACGGACAGTCCAAACTGCAAGTTTTCTGTTTTAACTTCCCTTGTCAACATACTATCTATATCATTAAAGCTTCTAGATGATGCACCACATATGAAACACTTTTGTGTTGATGACGTTTCCGTAATAGCATTACAGACTTTGCCATCAATCATTGTAAAAAGTAGAGTATGATTGACTTGCACTTCTCTTTCTTCAATTAACATTGTTGTCTTTCGCAAATTTTTCACCTCATTTTCAACTCTATTCTTTTCTGCAATAGACATTTGTGTAGATTCCTTTACAAACTCTATTTTTAATGGCCTACAGTATCTTGTAGAACCTGGACGTGGATTTTGCCATACAACCCTAGAACTGGATGAAAGTCTAAGAGGAACAACACAAGTAATGAAGACCGAAGAATCAGTTGCTTCAAGGCCATGGAAAGCTTGTTTGTAGGAGCTGTGTCCCGAACTTCCATTAAAGCCCCACATGCAAAACAAGCTAAGATTTTCCGTTTCAAATTTTGTTAACACACCAATTACTTCCATCTGTGATTCCAACAAACGCTTTGTGGTTAAATCTAGTAGTGCCTGAAGGGTAACCTTTACTAAATGTTCGTTAACTTCGATGCATTCGGGGGGTGAATAACATTTTTGTTTTGCAGCTTGTAGGACCTTATATGCAGAAAACTTTTGCACTCATTCTGATAACATTGTATTGATGTCAAGATAGTTGCGATTCAACTGCAACCCCTAGTGCTTCTTGGCCTGATATTTTACAACTTTTGGGTTCCAGTGACTCCTTATATGACTTCCGATATTTTTTTGCTCGGTCAGGGGTAGTTGTTGTTATATCCTTTAACACTTTAGAAGCACTAACCTGTCCCACTGCTCTCAAGCTCATTTGAGTAGCAAAACTCAACAGCTAAATCGATGTAGACTCTTTAGGTTTTCTGTTTTCATTCTTTTTGTACGTTCACTACTTTCATCGAATGAAACACTTGGTCGACCACGCTTAAGCTTTTCTTCAGGGCAACAAAGAAAAGAAACAGATGTCTCAAGCCATGAATTATTTGTTTTAAAAAACGTCTCTAATTTTCCAAAAGCCTTTTCAAAACGAGTTTTATACTCAGATTTAAATCGAGAAAGTCTTTTAGTTAAACCTATGTTATCGAAGTTTCCTGTTCGTTTTTTTTTTAACTCTTCTTTCAGAAACACAAATCGCCCTTGTAAATTAATATTTTGAACTGACCACATTATGTTGACAAGCTCCCTCCGGGTTATAAAAATTGTGTTTGAACTAGTGCCTAAAGGATAAAACAAATATTAGAAATTCTTACAATTTTTTTTGTTGTCAGAAAGCACATTTTGTAAAGAAGCTTTTTTATCAAAACGCAAAAAAATCGCAGAATTTTCTTGCAGTTCCTTAATTAAGTTAAGACATGCTATCAATAACAACAAAAATTGTTCTTGGGACTGCTTGGGAACACAACTAAACCGACCAATGTCTGCACAAAAAGCAAAAAATAAGTAATTTTAAAGTTTTTTTTATGATAATTACCGTTTTATATAATTTAAAGCACTTTCTCATAAAAAAATATTTTAAATAGATTAACATTTACCAGAACTTGAAGACTCCATACCAAAAACTTTCTATTTTTTCTATATATATATATATATTTCTATTTTTTTTATTTAATTAAAAACACTTTACAAATTTCTTTACACCAAACTCAAGCTAATCTGTGAACAAGAATGGCTTGCGCCGATGGTTATCATGCAAAATGTGTTTATGATAACGGTTTAAAACTTTTACAGTATTAACAGTGGGGTATTTGACTATTAAAATAAAATAACAATGGCCCCATACGGGCAGTTTCATTTTTCGATTTATTGCCACCAATAGGGTCGTTCTGCCCCTCTGTGCGACGCGACGTCGTAGAACCATGTCCGGGCAGCCCTCATGACTCTCTTTTCTTTGCATTACTGTAACAAATTAATTTTTCTTCACCCGTTACAATACGATGAAGAAACCCTTTCCTTTTTTGTCGCTGAAGCAGTTGTTCATAGGCGAAAAAACGACGCTCAGTGTCATACGACTTCAACTCATAAGAAACCCAGGTTCCTTCAGTTTGAATAATGCCCAACACATGTAATCGCTTGGAAATGACTTGGCGGTTAACTCCTAATACTGAAGCAAGCTCTGCCTGTGTTTAATGCCGTCAATTCAGTGTCATTGAAGGCTTTTCATCTTCCTTCATGCGAACGGTCGTCAACATCAAAATCACAATATTTAAAGCGACGGAACCAATCTGGACTCGTTGTTTCACTTAAAGCAACATCTCCGTAAGCGTTTTGAAGTTTCAGATGAGCCATTTTCTTTAATTGAAAGAAGAAAATCAATACCTCCTGCATATGACGATTATTTGACATAAAATCATACGTATCCACACAACAAAGAATATTACGTCAAAAGGAAATCATTATTGTGTAGAGGGGGTATGTTTACCATATGCCTAAGCCTAAAACGTTTAGGCTATGGCAGAATATACTAGTATTAACAGCTGGCACCATCTATTGTCAAACAGCGGGAACTTAATTGCCACATAATAATAATATGGGTTAACATATTCACGTTATTCTGGTCCAATTTGAAAAAAACCGACCTGTATATGCTAACTGCTCTGTTAGCTTCCATGCAAATGTCCGATTTAACATATATATTCTTGGCTTCATATCTTTATATCGATTGCACAAAATTTTGCCAAATTTGGCATGCGTTGAGCATTTGCCAATGTAGGTGCTCCCCATACAAAGAAACCGATTTTCTAAATAGATGAGATAGTTATATTGAGATTAGATATTTGTTCAATTTATTGTTTTGCAATTCACTACGTGGTCGTACCCCTCCAGGTATCTCCCATACAAATGAACGATTTAATCTATATATTCTTATCTCCATATCTTTGAACTGGTCACGTCAAATTCGTTCAAAGTTGCTATATATCATGCATTTGGTAATCTAAGCTTTGAGAATACCACGCCTATTCTGGCACCTAAAATACAAATTGACTGATATATCCAAAATTGCTTTCCCACTATAATCCGTAATTTCTAGTCTGAGGTTTCTTAAGGGCTCATCTGTTACATTGCGTTATAATACTGGGTAAAATATGAAAAAAACGACAGAATGGCCCTACTCTCTCTGCTACCTCCCATACAAATTGTCTTATTTGACTTCTTATCTTCCATTCAGCTGCAGTATGTTCAGTATAATTGAGCTTGCATCAGGCAATGTTTACTACAAATGAAAATAGATTGCACTGCCACGCCTCTTAGGGAACCGCACATACAAATTGGTGTATTTATTAAAAATCAGTGATCATTCTCTATTTCCAAAGTTAGAATTTTGCTTCTTTTGTTGTGTTTTAATTCAGAGTATTTGTTGCAGTAAAGTTAGTCAGTAAGTCAGTTCACTTGAGTAAAATTTCTGTACTGGTTCTAGTTTTATTTAACGCAGCATACAATATCGTATAGTCAGATTCAAACTTTTTTTGCTATGTAGAATGTGCGAGTATCAAATTTCTGCTGTCTTTTAGCGAGTTGGAAACAATGTTTCTAAAAATTATATTTACGTGAACACCCTAGTTCTTATAAGATGTTTTCATTTTAATTCCTTATGCGAACATTGTTTTGTTGCTTTTTATTTAACTTTTTAATGTTTCCGCAAATTGTATAAAAATACTGTACTTTTTGCGTTGTCTAACGCATGTCTTATTACTTGGCGTACGACGAAAATCATGTAAAACTGAGATTTGCCCTAAACCACGAACTTTCTTGCGGTTTCCTGATACAAAGCAATAGTTTCTAAACTTCAGTTTTGTACATTCTACAATAATTTTTATTATATTCAAGCAAAAGTTGTACATTCATTTGTTAAAAGTGTGAACATCCAAACCAAAGGGAAAACTTTCGTCTTCACAAGAAATACAACAGAGCACAATATGTCTTCAGTCACAAAGAAATTATTTTGGCAACTGGAAGAAAAGTGCTTGTGACAGCTGCATTATTGTTGCGACATAAGTCACTTAGGCTCTTCCGCAAAATAATGTTACAAAGATTTCTATCATGGCGATTAAGCGCAAACTTTTTTTAACTTGTGAAAATACTTTGCTGTGTCAGAGAGAAGGTAGTTTGTCGTTGAAGCACACAGTACCGTTGTATTTGTGCAACATTTCAATTTATACTGCCTTCCGTTTTATATCCTTCCGTTCCTCAGTCACTCTTGGAAAATGTTACTTTCACATTGCACTGTCTAATGAGCCATATCAGAGAGGCACAGTAGGGTGGCAGCGAAAATGCGCTTTCAGAATTTTTAGTTTCGCGTGATCTAATATTATCCTAATGCTATTACAGACTAAACTTAAGGAAAATCGGTCGGTTTTATATACGAGTATGGGGTGTTTACATCATGGGGAATGTACAGTCATTTCATTTATAACAACTAGAAATGGTCATCTGAGACGTCTTAAAATATATATCTGAATCCCTGATAACAGCAAAATATGCCACGCGTCCGATCTAAATATGTCCCCCCGTCCATCTGCGTGTCTAATGAAAGCACGTTAGAGATCGCCATGTAAAGTTTAAGTTATCAATTGAGCAAAACCGGTCAAATATCAGAGGAATTGTACGTACAATGATTGAATCCTTCGCTAGACTGATGGGCATTTTTCAGTATTTTTTCAAATGAATAACGATCGAGATATAATCGACAATTTCTGTGTTTTTATACTTCCCCCGAAAGAATGAAGATTATATAAAATCCAAGTGTGTTTTTACAAAATATGTTTCATTCATTTTTAAGTCGATCGAGTGATGTCCGTCTGGTTGACATGATAGTACTCGCAAATCTTTACAGTATTTATCAAAACTTGGCACAAGCTAATATTTTGCCAGATCATAGCCGAATCACAAATGCAGTTTTTGCCCTGTAACTCCACATTGATAAACTGGAGTAACTTACATTTTTGGTCTATTGGTTTTATTTATAATGCTTGGCAGAATATGAAAAAATCGACTGACTAACCACTTCCCTTCTGGTACCTCCCATTTAAATGTCCCATTAAGACCATACGTACTTGAATTCATATCTCATGATTGCCATAAATTTAGTCAAATTTGGTTCACGCTAAGAGTTTGCGAAACTAAGGGCTCACAATAAAAATGGACAGCATTGCTACACTCACCCTAGTATCTCCTATACAAATTGGGCGATTTTTCCCAATTCATACGCCTCAGTTACTTAAATTGTTAGCAGTTATATTGCATAAAAATGCTGCGTAAAATTTTAAAAAGTCAACCGGATAACCACTCTCTTTAGTAACTCCAGTACAAATTACATAATTTTACCAACATTTACCCATCCAATTCCACTAAATTGAATACAAGCCCTCAACAGGCATTTAGCAAATTTAGCACTGAGAAGGTGTTTTAAAGAACCTAACGAATGTCCACGCTCATTCTGCCATTCTTCATACTTTTGCATCAAAATAATGTTGGCTGAAGATATGTATAAGCCAGTTCATCTGACTGAAATTTCTATTTCTATTCTGGTTGCCATACCGAATGATATACCTTCATTTTTTCGTGTGAATGTGTAAAAAATGATATATTCGGTAAAATCGATATATTATTCATAGGTAGAAACATTCGTAGTTTTTACACTAAAGGAGCTTAAGAAATTAATCTGATTAATGCTAGTTGGATGAAAGTCTGAAAAAAATGCAATGAATCTGAAGTGGAATAAATAGACAAGTGAATGGTAGAACCTTGATGGCGTGCGGTTTTTTGTCCGAACTTTGAACCAGTGCTCGAAGACACTTTGGTAAATGGTATAAAAACCCCCCACTAGAGCAAATTTTATAAGGGTCGTATCAATAAAATCGTAAACAATTTGGACTGAAATTGAAAGCTCACTGTGAGTGGAACACTAAGCTTTTATATTTGCAATCGAATAGCATTTAATGGCACCTCAAAGTTCGTTCAGTCTCCTACACAAAGTGCAAAGGAAAACTAGAATTTTTATATTTTTGAATTATCCTGATAAGCGTGCTCCTCTCTTTTTGCAAAGGAAAGTTAATATTTATTACTTCTTTCATTAAAACTTAGAGCTAGTAACTAACAACTAATATAAACAGTTTATTCTGAGGGTAGGAAATGCCTAGTAGCCAAAGAAAAAGGACTTAAGATGGGTTAATTCTGAATTGAATCCCTGACATTTTCCTGCTTTTACCACTTAATTTTCCACTCACTTTCGGTTAACGCAATCAACAAGCGACTGTTAAGGACACTTAACTATCATTGTTAATATAATGAAAAGCCAATAATCAGTGTGAAAATGTAAAAAGCCTGCCTATGATGGCATCAATAACAAAACAGTTACAATTTCGCACACTTACATATCGGATTGGTATTCAAAAGAACCAAAACAAGGATGTTAACGACACTCAACTATCATTGTTATGATTATGAAATGCTAAAAATCAGGGTGTAAATTTAAAAAGCCTGTTTATCAGTAACAAACCACTTACAATTACACACAGAACCAAAACAAACGGGAAAAATTTCCCGTAATTGATTTAGGAAAATTGATTATCAGAATTAATTTTATGTTTTTCGGTTCTGTTTTACATATGTATCTTATAATTGACTTGAATAAATCAGAAATTTTAGCGGAAACTTTCCAAAAATCCCCGATATTTTTGTGTGCTGTATTGATCTGTATTTCGCAGTAAAAGCTGAAAAAACGACCGACTGCCGTGCGTCATTCAGTACCTCCCTTACAAACAACCGACGTAACCGAATCTGTTCCACAGACTTCAGATAAACTTTGCACACATCTGGGATTTTGTAAGCTAAATTCTGACATTGAAAATTGACAGAATTTTATCCTGCTGTTCTAGCTTTTGTCAAATTTAACGCATATTAGCTGTACTATAATCTAATGCCTTCTGGAAGTTCCCATACGAATTGGTTAGTTGTCCGCAGTTCCATTTTCTTTTGTAGTTTTTAGAATTTAGTAGTAGTGCAGCAGCCAAATTTGTTTTGGCCGTTTATTCCTAATGCTTGATAAAATTTGAGAAAAATCGACTAAGTAATCACGCCCCTTCTGGTACTCACAGCTTCACATTCTTTAAGAGGTTGTACTGAGTGCAAACATGCTCTGAATAAATTTAGTTCTGAAAATGAAAATGTCAAAATTACTCTCATTGTGGGTTAATTTAGATCATTTTTTGATAAGAGCCTAGCGAATTACATTCTTTTGCAACGCAAAATGATCTTGGGTGAAAGTATATGTAAGGCAATTCCCATGATTGAAATTTCTGTACTTGTTTATTTGTAAATTTTAATAAGTTACATTTTATTCCCTAACGGCATCATCAACGAAGAGCAAAAAATTTTGAAAATATTTTAGTCAATATTTATAGTTTATTTACTTCGCATACGAGTATATAATTTTAGTGTATAAAATCATCAGTTATTCAATATTTTTACAAATTATTATTGTGGCGTTTTTATATTTGTCCTTAATTCATAAAGAAATATAGACGCTTTACCACAAAGTGCTGCATGTATTGCACAAAACATTTGAATATGGCTATAAAATGCTCAAAATGATCAAAGTTTAAGAATTTTGTAATGACTCCTTGCGTTGCTGGTGATCCACAAATAACTACATTGGTTGTTGTACGTTTCGGTTAGTTTCATTCAGCGCCTTGCATAAGATCTATGGATTTAGCTGCTGCCAAATCTTTTAATGAAATTCATAGCTGTCCTCTTGCAAATATTATCACTGGATTTTGCATCTTAAGATTTAGAAAGGTTTTGCCTCCTGTAATAACTTTAGGCATCTCTCAGGTGTGAAAACGTTGATGTTCTATAACGTACCGTATTGGAAATACGGATTTTCATAATTTCATACAACCTATAAAGAGATGAAATTTGAGCAGTTTTACGATACTCATCAAAATCCAGAGAAACAGCACACATTTCACAGCCACCCTAGTGCACAGCATAGGCTAATAGTGATGCAACAGCACAACAAAAGCATGTGATTTAATATGATGAAACTTTTATAATTACACCGGATGTACGTGAGCAGTAGCATTAACATCTAAAAAGTATTGAAAACGTATTTGAAATTATCACAAATACGTTTATTTGCATTATTTAAATGCATTCGCCGGAACGAAAGTAGGCAACGGGTTTTCTAAGATGTAAAATTTAATAAAGATAAGATGTAAGATACATTTACAGGTGCCGCCCATGAAATCGCGAACGCTTTTTGTTTGACGTAGAGTTTCGGAGATACCTTGTTAATTAAAATAAAATCACGGGCATCTGTTACTTATCAACACTAAATATAATGAAGGCGTGGGTAAGTAAGTTTACAAATCTAAACCATCTCTGGCAAGCGTCTTTCTTTGTGCAACCAATTACGTAAGATTCGTGACTAGTGCTGATGCCGCATATGAATACATTGATTAGTATGAAACATTATGAAATTATGGGTTATGTAATTTCTGTGCAACCAAACAGTCCAGAAATTTGACACAAAAAAAAAAAAAAAGAAAAAATAACTCACATATAAACAAGAAAACATATTTAGTTGCATTCTATGAATGAGATATTGGAGTGCTTTTCACATTCAGTGAGCTTACTTACACGAATTATAATTTATTTTTGGGCTCACTCAATGGGAACTACAATTTAAAGACAATTCCGAACGTCACAGTTTGAAACATATTAACCAGACTTATCGATTACTCGGCCATTTAAAGTATTCATCAGACACACAGAGGTGACCGCCGCTCAAACAATTATAAATGGCTGTATGCGGAACTGAACTCGGGATCATGCGAAAAATAGTCGCGTGTACTAACCATCACTCCACAGTTCGTCACGGACAGGGACTCACATACATATAGCTTCACTTAATGTTCTTTTGCTGTGGTGAAAAGGTCTGCAGGATACAAATGCTGTAATACGAAACTACAATTTACTCAATTTAATTATTTTAGTCTACTTATACTTTAATGTCTACGTCTAATTGACAGTCAATGTACACCAATTTTATTCTCTGATCTATGTTTAGTAAAAGCCTAATATTTACTAATCTATATCGAAATTAGTACAGTTGAATGAAAGGTACGAATCTAGCATTACAATTTAATATACTTCTCAACAATTTAAATTACTGCAGTCTACAAATTGGGATTTATAAGGAAAAAAAATTTCTATAAATCGACCAATTTAAATGGTAGTACTCCAAAGGGAAGGTAGACCTGAAATTATTGCCTAAATGCTTCCCGCTAAAATATCTTAGCGAAGTATTCGCATACGCTAATTTACGGATGAATTAAAATATAATATTCTTTAAATTTTGAACACACATTTCAAAATTCTAAATCGAATGAACGTAATAAAAATTAATTATACATCTGATGTGCGGTTAATTTATATTAGTTTCTTAAAAAGTTTGTCATGTTTTTTTTAATACACTATATATAGCTTTTAATTATACATAGCTTTAAATAGCACAGTTGTTTATGTAATACTGATGGAAATCATTAGCGCAAAACTTGATTCAGTTTTCATATGGGAGTGTTTTTGTCCAATGGTCCGATTTTGCACCAGTGTATACTGTTTTTAGTTAACGAATAAATGAAAATATTTTGACGAAAATACAGAAAATTGACCAACTTCCCAGAGATTCTTACTCGACCGATTTTGACCAATTGCGAACTTAATCACTTTATGAGACGTATCGGTGTAGACTTTCATGACAGTCAGGCTATGCAGCTGTTATAACAGTAATGATGGATTGAGTATACCAGAGAAGTCTAGTATAACCCGCCCTGTTTGAATGAAAAAATACGTTTTTTTCAAAGTTGTGATTTTACGGGTAAACGAAAAGTAAGAAGCGATAATAATGTCGCCATCACTTAGTCCAAACAGCTAAAGCTGGTATTACGAAAAATGATTCTGCTGTGTGATCAGGAGTGGTAGTAATTCTTTCACTTTAGTAAATTTGAATGTTAAAATAAGAATGAGCAGGTACGAAAATCCCAAAAAAATGTGTACTCAGAAGTACTCAGAACTTTTATAGTTCACAACACATAAGAAAAAGTTACAAAATTTGTAGCACCACCTAACACAACATTCTAAAGTTAAAGTCATCAAAAGGGTTGTGCCCGATCTACTCGCTGTGCAAAATGGAAGATTTTGAAACCAAAAATTGGTTTGTGCTCTGAAGGCATAATAACGTAAACCAAGCAATAGACATTTTTAATTGTGGGTTGATACAGGTTCAAAAATCAAAGGAAGATCAAACTTTACAAACACACACTGTACCTTTTCGATAAGGGCAATATGGAGGGCACCTAATAATAATAACTTTGACCTAACATTTCATGTACAAATGATTTTGAATTAATGGAGTCAGAAAATTTCGAAAATTTCGTTCAACATATGCAAGGGCCTTATACGCCTTAGCAATGACTTAACTGACATGCAGAATATATGTAAAAGCTGAATCAAATAAAACAGGTGGATCCAGCTTTGATGAAGCCGATTTCATGGCAAAATTACCAAATTTGAATACTGCGTGAATCGGATTTCTGTTACATGAAAAATAAACATGAGTATCATCGTTAACTCATGAGAGACTACTGCAGATATTTTGAAAAATACTTTTAAATCATTCGCATAAAGCAAAAATTTAATTTATAAAAGCAAGTTGACACGTAATTTAAAAAAAAATGTGAATAGCAGTGATCCAAGTACACTTCCTGTGGCACACCTGAATTTTGGATATATAAAAAGTCTTTAAAGCTTTCAATAAGAAGTTTTCACAGCCGGTTAGTTAAATATGACTATACGACTATTTAAAATACAGTGTATCAAAAGTCTTAGAAAAAGCTGTGAACATAGGTTCAACTTGACCACCAAGTTTCAGAACTGAAAAGCCGTATTTTATAAAAGAACATAAAATTGTGATAAAACAAAATCTATGTTGATAAGAAGGCATATATGGCGTATTTTCATCAAATTTGGCGCGAGGTCAAACAATACTGAGTTAAGTGATCAAAAAAAAGTCAGAGTAGTTCTTTAAGGACGATATTTCATACTTTAAGCACCATCTAGTGTAACTCGACCGCACTTACAGTGCGAAATACAGAAATACGCCTGTTGGGAAAATAATGCTTTTCTTTTTACATATCCGAAAAACTTCCTACAATTTCACTATACTATTACAATTCTAGTTAAGTTCCATCTTTCTGGATATTTCTTAGATCAATGCCGATAATAAGAGAGCTTTTTAATCATCTCCAAAATTTGGAACTATTGATTTCATCTCTGGAGTTTCGTCTTCAAATGGTGCTTAAACATAACCCTATCATTCAACATTTAACTGTCCGATATCCCTACAAATGCCCCCACTTGATATACACACATATTTTTTGACGAATATTTTAATATATACGTGTCTTTTCATTTGTACACTTATCATGTCACCACCAGTTCATAGGACATGAGCTTGCAAATAAGCGGAAAACAGGTACAGTGATGTTCCCAAAAATAGCCGATTTAACAAAAAATACACAAAAAATATGTGACAAATTTTCTTTATTTTTTCAACATAATCTCCTTTTAACTCGCTACACTTTTTCCGGTGATATTTAGTAGCTTCCTTACCCTATTTATAGTAAGAACTGTCAAACTTCTCAAAAGAGCCATAAACTGCAGACTCCATCACTTCATTGTTGGCACTTTTTTACCACCGAGCTTTTTTTTCAATTTTGGAAATAGAAAATAGTCTGGGTAATAAGGTACATGATGAAGCAAGTCAAACTTTAATTCATAAACTTAGACCATAGCAATAGTGCATGTGAAAACTTTAGCATTGTCTCGGTGAAAAAACATTATCTGTTTCGCCAAATGCTGCCCTCTCTCCACAATTTCATCACCTAATCACTGCAATAAATTAGCATAACATTAATAATAATCAACAATAATCAATAAAAATAATAACTCCATGCGCATCCTAAAAAACAGAAGCCACGAACTTGCCTGTAGATGGAACCGTCTTCGCCTTCTTTGGACACGATTCTCCCATTCCGGCCCACTGCTTTGACTGTTCCCTTGTTTCAGGTTTGAAGTGGTGGAGCCATGTCTAATCCAATTGGGTTTTATTGCGTTGAAACATCGCCAACCACTCTACTGAAATATCTTCTCAACGCCGTTTTTGCTCTATTGAAAGCAAAAAATATTCGAAAAATTAACGTGTTTTAATCGATGAGAAAGTTATGTCAAATTTTTGGGAGAAACAACGTGCCAACAAAACGCATTATTTATCGTGTAGTGAACGATTTCGAAGAAAGAGGGTCTGTAACTGGTAGGGCCAGGCAACGACCTCAACGTACATCAATCTTAATTCGACGCCGTGCTCAAGAGCTTGGTCTTGAAAGAACAACTTTGACCACTATTTTGCACAAGGATTTGCATTTGTTTCCATTTAAGATTCTGTTGACACAAGTGATTCTTCCACAAGACCATTTACGTCGCCGTACATACACCAATAGGATGTTACAGCTCGCCCATGACAATCCCGATTTTCATGAAAAAAATCATAATGAGTGACGAAGCACATTTTCATTTGAATGGATATGTTAATAAACAGAATAGTCGGTTCTGGGCAATGTAAAACTCTCAATTTATTCATCAGTCACCTTTGCGTCCATTAAAAGTGACAGTCTGGTATGGAATTTGGTCGGGAGGAATCATTGGACCTTACTCCTTTGAAACTGAAAACGGCGTAACGGTAACTGTCAATGGGGAGCGATATCGTGATATGATTGAAAACGTTTTTACGCCGCAAATGCATGCTTTGGGCTTGATTAACATGTGGTATCAACAAGACGGTGCTACATCGCATACAGCCAAGATTACAATGGAATTACTGCGACACCTCTTTCCACAACAAGTTATTTGAAGAAATGGTGATGTTGATTGGCCTCCACGGTCGCCTGATTTGACTGCTCCGGACTTCTTTTTGTGCTTGAGCATCTCAAATAAAATATTCGTGATAAAATTAATGAAATACCGCGTGAAATGTGTGAGAATGTAATGAAAAATGTGCTCAAGGGCTCGCATTTGTGAGGCTAACAGAGACGGACATTTATCTGATATTATGTTCCATGCATAATTGCCGACATTAAATAAATTACCAATATAAGATTCATTCTCTTTCATTTAATCAAAAATTATAAACAAACAAAGTAGTATACCTTCCCGACGGACAACCTGTATAACAATAATATTATACAATGTGAAGCCTTGGAGCTTAAAACATATGTTTTACAAGATTGCTGCTTTTCACCAAAATAATTTTTTTTTAACTACTGGCACCATCTTTGACTCAAGTCGGCTAGCTTTGGGGCCGTCTTCGTATAATGCACTTTCTACAATAAAGCCTAAAGCTACCTAATATATGGTTTTCACAGGCTAAAATTCCACGAGACATTCTTTGCTCGTGAAAAAATTTAGCGGCATTTTTTAATTGTTTTTCATAATATTTTCGATAACATGTCTACAAAAGTGTACTGAGACCTTTCAAATGGAAATATTGAATTACAAAACGGTCACAAATTTTTTTCATATTTACAAATTCACTGAGATTGTTTAATTTTGATGGCTCAAATAGAAATACTAAACAACGTGGCTCTTTGAAACTTAAAAAATATGTTTTATAAGGTTACCACTTTTCACCAAAATAATTTTTTTCAAATTAATGGCACCATCTATACGTCAGTTCGGCTAGTTCTGGAACTGCCCTCGTATTTCTCGACACGGTGTCGTAATTTGCACATTATAACCTAACAGAAACATTATTCAAATTTTTGGCAAACACCAAAAAGTCATATTTTCTTGTTACAATTCTATTGGCAAATCGATTCAGCGTAAGCGGCTATACGACATAAATCACACATTCATGTTTCGAGTAAATTTTTGTTATCGTGCAAAATCACAAATCTGATAAAGTGTTTCTGTACATTTGGTTTCCTTAAATAAGCACTGGGATTTAGGTTGTGCACAGAACCTGATGAATGATGCTCTTACCAAAAACCAATTTATCAACAGTGTTACTTTGGGTTCGAACCACGCAATCGGTTTGTATATCTCCGTTTGCTATACTGATCTGTGTGAAAGACTCACACCATTCAAAAAACGTTTTTCCATACGCGATTGTAATCAACATTTCCTTAAATGGCTTGTTTTCCATTGTTGGGTCATGTGGAATAGATTTACTCGTTTAACAGCAAAGTAAATTGAACGTGAACCAAATATTCTTTGGGGAATATTCGATTACATTGAGGAAAACCCAGTTAAAGGGATGTGCATTTTAAGCGTTACGGGAATCGCACTGTGACTTTATAGTCTTAAAGCGGCAAAACTTAATGCATGAAGAATTAATTTCATGTTTTTATATAAGCTCATTTCAAATCAATGCAATTATTTCAATTTTTTCCATTTCTTTTCAGCGCCTTTCACTACTTGGCAATATCTTTGTCCTTCGTTCATAACCTCGATTATTAAAAATTTTAATTGAAGGCTACTTTTCCACAGTTTTCTCATTTTAACTGATGACCTTAATAAATATTCTGTACATGAAAATGTATGACTTTGAGATGTTGTTAAATGAGGCAATATGTACAAGGTGTTTAACATATTATAGGCTTAAGATGCAAATTTGAGAAAAAATTCGCAGTGAAAGTACAATCTCTTACAGACTATAAAAATGTGAAACTTCTGGTATTCCAGGGAATATCTTACATTTTCGCTATGAAAATTCGATATACAGGGACCGGCACTCGAAGTGTCGTCAATTAAAAATGCTTTAAGGCTTTACGAATTCCTCCCATTCTCGGCAAAAGAACAAACTTTAAGACGTTGTCCGTCTCACATTTTTTATCTGATACCTTGGCTTTCAGAATAGGCATTATGGTAAATCCTATTAAATTATGTGCGAGGAATATGCTTGCGAAGAAATCCAGCTGAAAACTTTTTCTTGTAAGAAACTTTGGGTTTTACGACCTTTATGGAATGATGCTGAATCTTCTTGAAACCTGCTCAAGACAAAAAACCATTGTTTAAAATCTTTTCATGGCAGATTTGTTAATTTACCTTTACGCCTTGTTTAGTTAAAATGAGTGGTGATCGTCCTATGGCAATCACCACGGTCCAAACCTTCACAAAAGCAGGCGCTTACAATCGCAAAGCAATTCGCTGTTCTAAATTGTACATACAGGACCAAATTTTCTCCAACGTGCAAGTGTTTTAACACCTTTTCTCCCTTTAGGCGAACAGCCTTTTTTGCATATGTTAAATTTTGCACTTTATATCTTATATATACATATATATGGAGTAAATTAGACAATTTGTATGGACATTGAAAGCGCATAGTTATCCTGTCCTGCCGATAAGTTTGATAAATTGTTTCAAAGATATGGAATTAAGAACAAACCGGATAAATCGGTCATTTGTATGGAAAGAGGGGTGTAGTTACTTGTTCAATTTTCATATAGTTTAACTAAGCAAATGTAAATAATTATAACTAATAAAAATTAAGGTTGCTCTAGACTGCTGGTTCTAAATTTGCATGAAACAATTTAGTTTCATTCTTAGAACCCAACTTTAGTGAATATTTAACACCTACCAAATGCGGAGTATTTAGGCACCTGCATGAAAGATATTGATCCAAGGATATATGGGTTAAATCGGTTATTTGTATGCGAGGTACCTTTTCTATTGCTAGAATTTAGTTAATCGAACGCTCGATATGTGCCAAATTTGACTGCATTGAATGGAATGGTTTAAACGATTTTAAGCTAGGAATACATGGGTTAAAATGGTAATTTGTATGGAAGGCATCAGGAGGCTCATGATTAATCGGCTTATCTTTTCAAACCATAGATACATAAAGTGGATAATAATATAAACAACAGCAGTTGACCTGTTACGAGTAACAGATAAAGAACTGAATTTCGAAAAATTGCATGGGAGGTACTGAAATGGGTGGATCAATGTAACCCTTTAAAATCTCTGGTTTATTCTTCTTAGGTGGCGACACAAATAGGTATCCTTATCTATTATACGCCACCCGTATAAAATATTTCCCAGCGCTTTGATCTGTTGCGCTCCTTCTCTAATTCGTCACACCAAGCTTCGACAGTATTTTAAAAGCCTGGTCCTTCCAACGGAGTTTTGATCGCCCTCTTCTGCGCCGTCCATCGAGTTGGTTGTCGAAAACTTTCCGTTCTGGAGCATTTGAGTCCATCTGCACAACATAACCCAGCCAACGCAATCGCTGTATGTTAATGCGTTTGACCACGTCGATGTCGGCGTACAGCTCATTGTTCATGCAACGCTGATACTCTACGTTAACGATGATGGGTCCATATATTTTCCGGAGTATTTTCCTCCCGAAAACAGCCACCACTGATTCATCCGTTTGCGTCATAACCCTGGATTCTGCGCAATATAACAAGACAGGTAGAACCAACGTCTGGTACAATTGGATTTTTGTTTGTCGAGAGAGGGCTTTTTATCATTAAATCTCTTGCTTAGCCCATAGTAACATCTATTAGCAAGCAATAATCTCCTCTTTATCTCCATGCTGACATTATTCGTTTTGTTTACAGCGGAACCGAGGTAGACGTGGGGAATGGGGAAATTTCAAAGTTGGACCTCTGATTGTTATCCACTTGGGAGTAACCAGATCCCTCTCCAGAATTTCCCAAGCAACTCACGACTTCCGACCTTCGGGCAAGTATTCCTTGAGACATCCGTTTGATGGTAGCTAAAGTGAGAAGGCGACTAGTTGAGAAACCTGAATGGCATGCTAACACCGATGCGTTTTAGGCCAGTATGTAATTTCTGTTACTGAAACTCAACTCACCAGCTTAGTGGTCATTGGCAGCCCCAACTCTAAGATCGGATGCAGTGATCTGACAACCCGTTCATCTTAAATTTAAATTGTCATGAAAATGCCGAAGAAATTAATAAAATCTCTGGTCACGATCTGATAAAATATTATCAATTATCGTGTCTGTCAGTCAGCCATAAAGACAGAATTAAAAGCTCATGGAACTCACTTGGTTAAAAGATCCTTGGTAATTTAGGAGCTTCCTTCCGGGTATTACATATTTGCCATACCAAATGACACACATCATCATAATTTCGGGTGAGTGAACAACAACTTTATTTAAATGCCGACCTCTGAATCTTTATATTTGGGTATGTTGTATATATACATAAGTGCAATTTCTCCATGTGTGTAATCTAGAAAGGTCGTTAAAACTACTTCCAGAGTATTCAACTGTCATGTACGTAATCTCTCCCATATTTTTCTGTAGATAGGAAGTTTCTAGGATTACGTTTACAATAGTAAGTTATGTTTGTTTCTTTTACACCGATTATATAATCTATTATGAAGATTATGAAGCGACGAGCATACGGGTCACTGAAGATTATAGAGTAACGAACATACGGCTGACTTAAGATTATGAAGACATAAGCATTCGGCTCACTGAAAATTACGACGCATATTTTCAAGGTAATTGCCAAATATAAGGGGCTTTACAAAATGTCTAAAGTTCTGAGGAACAGTCGCGCGCACCATATAAACGTGTCCGGTCAGCAAGGAATATTCGACCGTGGTTTAGAGGATGCAAGAAATCGACGAACGAGTTGTAGTATATGTATATAAGTGTAATTTCTCTAAGCGTATATTCTAGAAAAATCGTTAAGACCACTTTCAGAATATTCAACTATCATGTACTCGTATGTAATCTCTTCCCTCTTTTTCTGTAAATAAGAAGTTTCTTGAATTACGTTTACGATAGCAAGATATGTTGTATCTTTTACGCCGATTATATATTCTCTTGTTATCGCTTTTTCACCTGTTATGTAAAGTAGGCTAAGCGTCATTGTGTTGTAAATACTTGTATCTTTCTCTCACCCATTATCCTAGTAAGTGCTCTCTTAAATCTTTTTTTCATTTTCTAGAATGAGTAATTTTACTATAAATACAGGGGCTTCATGTATTTTTATTAATTAAAAAAGTAGACGTTGAAATGGAATTACGTTCCACGATTCTAAAGAATTTATTTTAGATAATTGGCAATTGTAAACGGTCTACATTAACCCTCCCATTTTAACTTAATTTCCAAAATTGAAATCTGTCCCTATAACAGTAGCCAACAAGGTTTTCGGGTGGATCAACCAAATATCTTTTCTAGAGTAATTTGGTGGGTGGGTGAATTCGAATCTGTAATTGGTTTTTCTCTATCACGTCCGATTTTCGAGATAAAAAAATGTTTTTATTCGTTTTTTACATAAAAAAAATCATTAGTGTATTTAATAATCAATGTATGAAACCTTCTTGCATACCAGTCAAAAAACCTATGCCCCGAAACAGATTAATTTACAGTTATTTACGATGGTCTATACTAAATATACAAAGAAATTTAAATCACACACCTTAAAGTCACCACAGATCTTCAGCTCATTATTTTTGTATTTGAATAATGTTAAAATTTCCGTCATTGATTCGTAATTTTCCTTTGTATTAACGGCATAAACAATTGGTATGGATAGTTTTTCACTTTCATTATGCAAAAGAAGAGCCATTAATAAATAATCTCCATACAGTTTTGTCATATGGCTGTTTAATTTTTTTAAATAAACCATCAACATCAGTACAGAATAGAACAGAGTGTTTCTTTACAAAATAAGCAGCCAATTCCAAATTTATATCTATATAGATTGTTACTTTTGTCCCAACTGCAAGATGTTTCCACTGTTGCATGCGTGAAGCTAGTAATTCTGCGTCTTGCTTCGTTAAATGTAAATTCCGAATTAGATCATTCATCTCAGCTTGACTCACTAAATGGCATCCATCATCAGCCTGATCCAATCTACCGCTGCTGGTGAAAGATGTTTCGGACTCACTGCTCGTGGCACTGGGAATGACTGGTAATGGACCATTTGGTGGACGTTAAACTGGTTTGGAAACTAATGGGGCATTCGCGTAAGTAATATTTTTTGATTTTTCATATTGAATCCGGCAACTTTTGTTAAACAGAAATAACAGTCGGTTTGGTGGTTATTTGACCCTCTCCAAAGTACTGGAATTCAAAAATCGAAATAGATCTTCTTGCAATTTGACCATTTGTATAAAACTGTTCTGCAACTATCGCAAAACATTGTTGATGTCTACGCTTTGTTCAAGTTTCTGACAGCAAAACCAAGATAATGTAAATATTCATATTTTCTGATATTGCACATCCTTTTTCTCCAAACAAATATTCACAGCAAAAATTGTAGACCAGTATAATTCGTAATACGTAAATTGCAGTCTCTTAAATTATTGTTAATTATATTGCCTTATAATGCATTAAAAATAAAATCGACCGATTAACCTTGCTTCTTCTCGTAACTCCCATACAAACGGCCAGTTTAATCTACATATTTCTAATATCATAATTTTCAAGAAGTTAGTCAGAATTCAGCCGAATGTGGCTGAATGAAAAAAAAATTGATGATGTTGCCATATGCATTCTAGAGTCTATAATTGCTAATTGATTGAAATGCCTATTAAGGTACTAAATGAACTAATTTGTCGGTTTAGCAAAAGTCAAAAGTTTTCTAAGCGAATTGTTTCGGTAAACTATAGTATTGTTCCTTTCAAATAAAACATTTCTGTAGTAGCGTCAAACTCGGCTCTCCACATAAAATAGAAATTGGACTGAACTGTCAATATCTAGACTCCTTTTCCGGTGTTGTCAGCATACTGCCTATTTTTATAAAGATCAGTCAGTTACATTAATAATTTGAATAGTTTATTAAAAGAGCGTGGCACAGCCAGTAGCATATGCACCAAATGCCAATTGTATACCTCTTATGGTTCATGAGATGTAACCGCTCAAAATGTCAACATTTTACATTTTAATTCGGTGGTCATGAAACCGTAAGAATTTTTCGTAAGGGGAAACATCGCCCATATTTCCTTTTATGATAGTAGCAGATATAGCAAATCTCTTCTATACCTCATACCTCTTACAGTTCACTAGATTGATGATGGTATGATGAGATGGTATTTCAAGAGCCAATATAATCTTCGATTCCTTCCTTGGCGCCATAAATATAGTATGAAAATTTTCTGACAATTCGTCAGTGTAGACGTACATATATACAGAATAAAGATACAAATGTGCAAATATATAAACATACAAACATTCAGTTTTGTACAGGGTGTCCGTCGGTAAGGTTTTGTTTGTTTATAATTTTTGATTAAATGAAAGAGAATGGATCTTATATTGATAAATGTTTTATTTAATGTCGGCAATTATGTATCGAATACAATATCAGATATATTAAAATATTTTGTTTGAGTTGCTCAAGGGTTTCTGGTTTGTTTACATAAACCTTGCTTTTCAGATGTCCCCACAGAAAGAAGTCCGGAGCAGTCAAATCAGGCGACCGTGGAGGCCAATCAACATCACCATTACTTGAAATAACTTGCTGTGGAAAGAGGTCTCGCAGTAATTTCATTGTAATCCTGGCTGTATGCGATGTGGCGCCGTCTTGTTGATACCACATGTTAATCAAGCCCAAACCATTCAGTTGCGGCGTTAAAAAGTTGTCCATCATATCACGATATCGCTTCGCATGGGCAGTTGCCGTTACATCGTTTTCAGTTTCAAAGAAATAAGGTCCAATGATTCTTCCTGACCAAAGACCAGACCAGACTGTCACTTTAATGGATGCAAAGGTAACTGATGAAAAGTTTAAGGGTTTCCCATTGCCCAAAACCGACTATTCTGTTTATTCAAATATCCATTCAAATGAATTGATTTTTTTTATGATTTTTTCGTGAAAATCGGGGTTGTCATGGGCGAGCTGTAATATCCTATTGGCATATGTACGGTGGCGTAAATGGTCTTGTAGAAGAAGCTCTTGTGTCAACTGAATCTTAAATGGAAACAAATGCAAATCCTTGTGCAAAATTGTGGCCAAAGTTGTTCTTTGAAGACCAAGCTGCTGAGCATGACGTCGAATTGAGGTTGGTGGATTGCTTTGAACACTTTTTTGAGCAGCAGTAATGTTTTCAGCCGATCTTGCAGTACGTTGTGGTCCATGCTTGGCCCTATCAGCTACAGACCCTCTTTCTTCGAAAGCATTCACTACACAATAAATAAAGTGTCTTGTTGGCACGTTGTTTTTTCCAAAAATTTCACGTAACTTTGTCATCGTCGCAGTATTCGATGATTGATTTTGATAAAATGTTTTAACGATGAAAAAACACATTGTTTTATCGAATATTTCTCCATAATAAATTTGCCACGTTTCTACTTCACGACTGCCAAATATGAACTGTCAAGATTGAGGTTTACCAAAATGGCGGTGTCCTTCCCGATGGACACCCTGTATATATATTAAAAAAAGCAATGTCTTGATTTAATGTGTGTATAGGTTTGTAAATATACTGACTGTGTATAAATTTGTAAACAGTATGACTTCTTACGAGCGTCATACCTGCTGTCATTAACAGGCCTAAAACAAAGAAGACAGATTTCCCAAATAAGAAGTTTTTCTAGTATCATTTGTCAAATCAGAGCATCGACTTTTATTTTAGAATGCTTTTACCATACAATCACAGTCATAACTTGTTGTTATTGTTATTATTATTATTGTTGCGTTATTATAACTATTACTGATGTTTAAAAATAAAACAAAGTTGAAATGTTAGAAATATTTGTACAAATTTAAATATCGGCCAAAATTATTTGTAATTACTGGTTAAATTATTGGTTGAATTCTAAGTAAATGACAAATCTTTATTAACTGTTACCCCGTTACCCAAGCATAATAACACAAACGTTTTTGCTTCAAACATAAAGTAAAACGAAATTCCATTAGGCGTCTCTCATAGAAACCGTCATTGCTACGGCAAAAAGTTGGAACAGATGATTTTTGCAGGATTCCCTTAATGTGAATTTATCACCTCCAAAATAGTAATCATATAACAAATATTTTTCAAGAGATTCTGGCGAATTATTTCCTATGTGTGTGGCCTATTCTGATGCAACACAATTTCTCTCCTCCTCTCTCCGGCAAAAGTTGACTGCTATTGGGGAATTTCTTCTTTCAGACAGTTCAATTGTTTACAGCACCGTTCTGAATTAGGAGTTCGGCGGCAGGAGAGCAGCGCCGAATACATTAAAAAAAACTTCGTAGCCGCCAATCCTGGCTCAGCTTCCATTTGGACCGGCTCACCGCGATTAGACCACTATCATTTTCATTTGACATTCGCTTCAGAAATGAGTCGATATCGATGCAAGTTAGCGGTCGTTTTGAGATTTGATTTAAATTCGTTATCTCGTGTGGCATCCATATACAGAGTTCCTGAACTAAAATTGTGCATGATTGGCTGTTTCAGTACCAGGTTCATAAACACTATTCAACACTTTTCGTAAAATATGGCGACTTTTTCTATGCTGATGTCCATCTTTGATGAAATTGGGCACGAAATCTTGCGTGATCTGATCGCAGTTATACAACGTGAAGTAGAGACTACTAAAGTAATCGATTGGAAAAATAATGGATTTTTTTTTTGCTATACTTTAATAAAAAAAATTTTAGAAGAACAATGGGAATCATCATTTAATATAGTCGAATTCTGATCAACGATTAAACCCAGCTGAATCGGTCCGTATTCGTTGTGTGCTGTGACAAAACATTGGCTGTTATAACATTTCCAATAGAATTAAATATGGTCCCATTCTGGCAACTATGGCTGAAAAGGGCTTAGGCCGTTCAATTTTATATGAACTGTACCGGGTCGATATCAACCATTTTCAATAGTATTCACCTTCTCTTAAATAGAATTGAGTAAGAATCTTGGAATATAAGTTAAAATTAGATGTTTTGTGTGGGAGTTACCAGTTACTTTAAGTAACGCGAATCAGAAACAGCAACGAAATATCGGTCAACGCTGTAATGCAATAAAAGCGGTAAAAATGTAGGTAAAAATGTAGGTGTGGCAGGTACAGGCACACACAGGTATAATATAACGCAACGTGCAGTGCCGATCACTTCAATAGCAATCCCTTTAAATATTTTTCTGAGCTCAATTTTTCCCAAAATAATAATTATAATGAACTGGTTGTGCTTTTATAAATCATATTTCACGTACTTGCTGTAATCCTATAACATAAATTTTCTTTCATTTTAATGAATTAAGTACTAAAACATTAAACACAAAAAAAAAGTCAAATATTCAATTTCAGTTTAAGGTTCATTTGAATAGCTCCTCTTACAAACATTAAATTATACACGAAAACGTTAATTCTAAATTAAAGGTTTTATTGTTTGCTTACATCTAATTTAAAAATAAGTATTTTAAGTAAAATTTAATAGTGGGTGCTTCCTTCCTGGTTGAGAAAACATTCATATATTCTGTTCGGTGAAGAATCATATAGGTTTTTGATTAGGTCCAGCGAAATACGCGACCAGGCCTGTTTAAATCCATTAATGAGTTCACTTTGGCTTGAATATTGCTTGCCTGATACGTACACCTCACGTACTAGCCATCCCCAGACGTTTTCAATTATGTTTAAGTCTGGAGAGAGTTCATAACCTCAACATTTAGGCTTTCAATCCATGATTTGACGACTCTTGCTGTGTGGATTGGCGCGTTGTCATGCTGAAATTTCCGTTGCAAGTCTCCGAAAACGTTTTTAATTTCAGGAAAAGCCTTTTCCAGCGCGGCTTTGTATGAAGTCGCATTCATTTTTGCAGAGAGAAACTGGAGCTCTATTATGCCATAATAAGAGATCGCACCCCATACCATAATTCCACTTTCCCGGCTGTGTAATCGATTGAGTAGGTGTTCCTCTTTTCGAAGATCGTGGAAGTAGTGATTACATCCATCAGGACCATCTAAATTAATTTTTTTTTCTTTGGTCTTTTTATTAAGGACTACAGCTGAAAAACTGGATAAATCGGTCACTTTATATAAAAAGTACCAGAAGGGTGACCAACGTTATTGAGCCGAGGTAACTAAATTCATAGTATGCGTCAAAATTGATTAAATTCTGTAAACCTGCCTGAAAAGTGTGAACATGTAGAGAAAATGCGGCCATTTGTATGGCAGGTTTGAGAAGGGGTTTCGTTACAACGTCAGTATTCCTCAAATTATGCAAAGAACTGCAACTCAAGAAGATAGATATAAATCTATGTAGTCCATAAATTAGACGTTATAGATGTAAGATTGGATTTCCTCTTGTATAGTCGAAATTGCAGAGAACTCGGAAATTCAAACGTCAAATTTTACTGAACTCGGTACAACTGAAGAACAACTACGAACATAACAATGTATGGACTAAAACCGTCATTTGTGTGGAAGTTACCAGAAGTGAGATGGCTGCTTTTGCCATTTGCGCATGTTTTACAAAGAATTACAAGCCCGTCTAATGAGCAGAAGTCTAGACTACAACAGCTTACCAATTAGAAATGTCAAAGAGATTGAATTTCGGAAAATTCTTTAATTTGTATGGGAAGTACCAAAAATGGCGTGGCAATATGTTCCAGAGACGTCGTGGCTATTCTATTACGAACTTGTTTACATTTTACCCAGCATTATAGGCCAACATAAATGATAAGCATTTAAGTTGCTCCCCGTTAAGAATTAGGGGTTACAGTGGAAAGGTATATTTCGATAAGCCAGTCAATTTGTATGGGAGGCATCACAATTGACGTGGCAACGCCGCAGTTTTCAATCCCAGAATTCGATTCACCAAACGCGTGATGTGAACCGAATTGAATGGAAGGTATCCGATGAGGTTGAGGTTTGATTGCTCAATTGATTTTTTTCTCAAATTTAATAAAGAATTACAAGACAAAATTAGAAATTACGGAAGAATGATTGAATTCCGGAAAACTATTCAATTTGCATGGGATGCGCCTGCACAGGTGCGCCAATCCTATCCGCTTAACGTGTATCAAATTTAATTAAAGTTAGTACAACTACATAAAAACTTTAAACTTATAAATATTAGGGTTAAAATTGTAATTTTTATGGTAGACAATAGAAGATGTTTGGTTAAAGAATTGTTATGAAGAAAAGTGTAAGTTGCTCCAGGCGTCGAATTAGGGGTTATAGGGAAGAAATTGAATTTCGGAAAATAGTTCAGTTCTCATGGGGGTACCAGAAGAGATGTGTCGAAACGACCCGTTTACAACAACCGGGTATGACCTGGCAAAATATTAGGTTACACACGACAGCTACAATGTTTTCCGACTAGCCAGACACACAAATGGACATCGCTCAATTAACTGCAAGTCCTTAAAACACAATTGGTAAAAGATATATCTAAATTGAAGCGTTTGATGTAACAAGAGTCTTGGGAAAATCTGTATCAATATATTTTAAATCGATTGAGTGGTATTTTGTCTGTCTCGCAGGATTGCAAATACTATAATAATCCTAAATCTTTATGAAACTCCTTAAAATTTGACAAATATTAATATATTGCCCATTTGTGGTCCGAAATTAAATGATCAATATTTATACTCCCCTTTTGAATTGATTTTTCGAAATTCCACTTGTTCCCTGTAAACAACCTAAATTTTGTGTACTCGTATGTTAATGCTTGGTAAAATTTCAACGAATCTAATGGGTAATCAAGCCCTCTCACATATTTATCATGCAAATTACCTAATCACATCTTTCATTCATTCTCATTTCACTTTATATAAATTCAGTATGATTTAGCGTACATCAGGCATTTAGTAAACAGTGAATGAAAGTGGGCCCCATTGCAACGTACCTTACAAATTTATCGATTCAGTAAATATAAGAAAGAGGTCTTTCTACAATTTCTAAATGAAAGACATTAGAAATTTACAGTTTTGATTTTTTTATTATGCTTTGACTCAGATTTTTTTTCTTTTTTTATTATAAAAACCTACTAATTTATGTATGAGATCTGGCAAATTTCACATTTTTCCACCAACGCAAAAGGACGTTGGATGAAGTTATACCTAAGTATGTTCACCTGTCTTAAATTTCTGTACTACTTCTCACATGCTTTTTATTGTTTTCAAACAAAATTAGTCATGTGCTCCCATGGACAATATCGTAGAATATCATTTGTCAGAGGTGATTTCCATTCCCACAAAATGCAGGGAGGCGCACGAATAGTGCTACAAACACAAAACGGGACCAATGAGGACCATTATTTAAAGATGTGGAAAGAGTTTTTTTATTATTACGCCGAAGACATATCCATTTCAACAGTGTTTGATTCCAGTAAGATGGAGCAACCGCAGACATAGCTAGACCGGTTATGGTGGAGCTCCAACTACAATTTCCAAACAAATTAGTATCCAGAAACTCCACTTTACGCTGGCGCCAAGATCACTTGATCTGACTGCACCAGACATTTTTATAGGGTTATGCTTGCTTGACATACAAAAAACCTACAAAAATGTACAAAACGAAACCAAGGAATTTGACTAATTGAAGCACTTTATTAAAGCAATAATTTAGGTGATCCCTACTTCAACCCTTCAGGCCGGAATGTATAATTTTCTGACCGAGAGTCGCATACTCGTGTGCATGAGCTTGAAAATCATTTGCGGTCTATCATCTTCAAAATTGATTAGTTATATGAAATAGAATTGAATTTTCTATACAGTAAAAACATAAATAAAAAAAAATTGATTAAAAAAAAAACTTATTTCAATTTCTTATTAAAGCACAATATGTGCGCCACCCTGTACAATTCAGTGTGAATAGTAAGTAAATGCATTTATTTTTCAGTTAATTTGCAAAATTTGGGTTAAATGTTCGGTTTTAAGGTTATTTATTTGTTAACGGGCAGAAAGCTGGTATGATATTCGCCATTTTCCGCGGTCCTAACTGATTGTGCCTCCTTCAAATTCAAGGACAAATAATTTTACATAACAGTATTAAACTTCCAATGCAAGGCAATTCCTTTATTTTTTTTTTTTTTTTTGTAACAAGTTCTCTGTTTTTCTACAATGCTTCAGCAAAAATTGATATTTTGAATCACACCCAATAGCAGTTAAAATAAAGTGTGAACATTAATTTGGATTTTGTAAGCAATTATGACCCGGACTGTGTATGCTCACATTTACTTCGCCAGACTTCGATTATTATTTGCAAACATATGATTGCAAAGGGTATTAACCCTTATCCTATTATGGCTGCTTCAACAAAGAAACCTAAGGAAATTTTCATTTATAACACTTATAAAGATGTCACACACTTTTGTTATAAAGACCTTTTAACTAAGCGAAACAGATGTCTTTTGCCTAAATACGAAACCTTAAATTTTCCAACGCAACATGACTACCCAAAAAATACAAATTGTGTTACATGTCCGTTTAAACAGATAATAAATTTTCATTGAAAACTGTGTCTGATATTTACGTATACTGCAATCCTACGGAACCCACAAGCCGCAATACCATAATTAGTTTAATATCATTCTAGAAATACGATAGACTAAATATAGGATTCCAAAAAGGTGTACAGATTGGTCTTTTGGGTAATCTGCTAACAACAATCGTTGCGGCCATAAAATCGTTAGAGAATAGTTAGTAACTAAAGTTTATGGACACATTCCTAGGAATACGAAAAATTATTTAATCATGTTATGAGCATTCTATGGCGACGATATTTAAAGTGTAAAATTTTTGTTCCTCAAGGAAATTGTAAACAAGTATTCTGACAGTTCGTTAAAGGAAAAGTTACATTATTTTAGAATAATATTTATGTATTTATAGATTATCAAATATGTAAAAATTTTTTCAACAGGATTTGCTATCTTGGTAATTAACTTTAGGTAGTGAAACCTTCATCTGGAGTTATTTTATATCATTTGGCACGCCCAAAGATGTAACATCCAGAAGAAAGCGTTTAAATTATGAAGTAACCTTTAACAAAATACGTTTCATGGCTTTTCAAGTCGATCTAGTAATGTCCGTCTGTCTCGATAGCTGGCTGGCGATAAGCACCGTAAATATGATGAATACCGTAAACATTTTTGCAACTTCTTACTCTTTGCTATATCGAAGCCTCCCATACAAATGCACAGACTTTACAAAATTCGATTTCCTCCCTGCAACTTACAGTAATCTAAATTTTCGTTCATTGCATTGCTTTGACATAATTAAGAAAAAAAACCCCGACCAATTAACAGTATAACCTCTCTGAAACCTCCCATACAAACGACCGATTTAACGGATATATTCTTGTGTTCATGTCTTTTAAGTAGTTACCATACGCTAGTAGGCAGTAAAACATGGATTTTTTCTATTACATTATTTTGTAACACTCTATAAGAATGGGGAATTTGACCAAGCAACCTTCTGGTACCTCCCATACAAATGACTGATTTAACCAACATGACCTTATTTCCATATCTTTCAATTAGTAGTAACAAACTAGCCAATTAAGCACGTACTTTGTGTCTGCTAAACAAATTTCTAAGAACGAATATGGGCTATGCTTCCATATCAATTAAAAAATTTAATATTCCACTGTATTCTTGTCTGGGTAAAATATTAGAAAATCTGACGAATAACCACATCCTCTCTGGTATCTCCCGTAAAAACCCCACCTCATCTGGCTTGTATATCCCTTGATTCGTATCTTTAATTCAATTGCGATATCTTCAGGACAACTAAGCATGCATTATGTAGTTAGAATTGCGAAGTATTGTAGACTGTATTGTCATTCGATCTGGCAAAAATTGATGGTTCCTCTGAAGTCTCCAACAGAGGACTTCAGAAAGTTACAATTTGCATCTTTAATCGTACATTAATTCAAAGCATTTTTATGTGTTCACCAGGACGAACGAAAGTATATGTCATTTAATAATAACAATTCAATTAACTAGTTACATATTACAGGTGATTGGCTGAATTTAAGATAATCGCTCAATATCATATTATCATATCATATGATATCATATCATATTGGGTGCGGCAAATAGCTCCGTTTTCATTTTGAACCCTAATTTGGCAATCATTCAACGTGTGTCAAATTTTATTACATTTAATTTAAATTTTAATGCAACCAATATGTGAATCAAATCTGTTATTTGTGTGAGAGGTACCAGAAGGTTCGATTTTTTTTTTGAAATCTTACGAGGAGCTATGAAATAATGCAAGGAACAAAAATTTGGGTTTGTTGTATAGTACGAATGAGGGGGAATAAATTGAATTTCGGAAAATCGCTCAATTTATATGGTAGGTAGCCCGATATACCCCATCAACAGTCCTCGGCTACAATCTGGAAAAATATTGGGCTACACCAAGTTTTAAAAATTTCCATAAAGAACTGCGATATTTGTCGTGTCCAATAGCCGGCCAGACAAATGGACACCACTCAATCGACTTAAAGAGTCATGAAACACACTTGGTTAAAAGATACTTGGTATTTTAAATGCTTCCTTCTGGAAGCATTATCAAATTCATGGGTTTGAAGGTGTAAATATATGGATTAAATCCATCATATTTGTGACATGTCTCTTCTGGGGTTATTTAGTATAAACAACTGATACAATCTTTCGTTGCAGCAGTTTTCGAATTAGGACTTGACGGAAAAAATTGAATTTCACAACATCGGTAAACGTGTATGGGAGATGTTGTAGTTGTAGCACATTTGACTGAAAAGGCATGGAAAGTCTGCTTTTTTATTCAAACTTTATCGTGGACAACAACTTAGATTGCTAAATTTAAGCTAACAGAGGGGACAGGTCGATATGATCCAAGTAAAATTTCTAACTACGATCCGATAAAGTGTGCCAAGCTTTAATTTCATAAGGACTTACGGTAGTTACTAGAAGCCATTCCGAGTCATAAAACACATTTGGTCGAAAGGTACTTGCTGATACAGACGTTTCTTCTGATTGCTACGTTTTTGCAGTATCATTCGGTTGGGGGTATAAAGATTTTTAAACTGTTGGGGCTACGGGGCTGGATTACAAATTACTTCCACGGAGTTTATGAATTGTATACAGTGAGGAATTAACTTAAGCGATTTAGTATTAACATTTAGTTTATACAATTTAACCAAATTATGTAATTACGCTGTTCTTGAAAGCAATTTAAATAGACTTTATCCTGACCGTAGTGAATAACCAATTTGTTGTACAACTAAGAGTGAAAGGATAAAAGCTCATGCATGCCAGTTGGCATCAAAAGTATTTTGTAAAACTTTTACTGTAGACAAGCGCACAAATTTTTGTTTAAAGTGAAATAGCTAAGTTACCAGACCTCAATTAAAGCAGTTTTGGAAGCAGATGATGTTTAATATTTAGTTTAGCTCGCAATGCTAGCAATTGAGCAGTTATTGCTCAAAATTTGAAGTAACATAATGTTCCATTGCTTCACATTTCTCATTCAGTACATCGCCTAAATTGTGGAGACACTGCTTGTATTGGAAAAAAATACTTTGGGCTTTTAAAGTGTAATCTACTCCACAGACTCATCCAACTGTGCATATTTAGGCTGGTTTCCTACTTAAGTTCATTAAAATTTGCCGATGTCATTGCCTAATGGATGTTTGGGTGGTTATCGTATTATCAATAGCAGTTACATACATTAACCCGGTTGCAACAGATCTCTACATCTTACGGTCAGTATGGAAAAATGAGGTACACCAATATGGAAAAAAGTGTATTAGTGTATTAAAAGTATATTATATAATCCGGTACACCTAACTGAAATTTTGAAATATTACTGATTTAGATTTTAAGACATTATGATACCAACGTTCAGCGCGTAATTAAACGTACTTGACTCACTGTTGGTATTGTAAACAGTTTGGACTATTCATTCAATGGTACTCCATCACATAGTATTGATAATAATAAATTGTTAAATATTAAAGACAGGCAATTTTTGTGGCGATTGAAGACCGCACACAAAATGTGTTTTCTGTAACAGCATTGATGTCTCGAGAGTAAAAAGGATGTTTCTCCATGTAAATTACTCAATTCAACGAATCTCACTGCCAATTAAGACCTTTGGAGATTCTATTCAAGTTATAACTTTATGCCGGAAACCAAAACCTCATCATGATTCTATTGAGTTACTTTCAGTGGAGTTAATTGAATAAAACTTTTGAGCAATCACAAGTACGACGAACGGAACTTCGGCTTAAAGTGAATGTCAACTAATCTCTATGGATTGCTATATTGTGGAAACGAAAACAAAAAGTGAAAATAATGAAATCCTTTTTGTCGATTGCATTCTTGTTGGAACAAATATAAATTTTATGACAATGAATTCGTCATACAGATGTCTTGCTTTACATCTGCATTAATAAAGTCGTTCAATCAAAGAAGATTATTTAAGAAGAAAAAAAAAACACAAACAAACGAAATGAGCCAATTTTTCAATTCTATAGAAAAGCTGTACGCAAACTGTAATATTTGTGAAAACAAAAGCAATTTCCAAACATAAAGACATACGAATGTAAAACATCCATGAGAATCTAGGGAGTTGGAATAAAATCTTGAATATGTTTATGCCCTCACCGCAAGAAATTAAGGTCTATAACATTTATTACGGCAAAAATTGTGACACCCAAATGCAAGCATTTAAAGTGCCATGTAGCTTTTGACTAAATGTACTTTATGACTTTATAATTCGTTTAAGCGATGTCCGTCCGGCTGGCTGGTAGACATGAGAACTGCCGTAAATTTCCATGACTCTTCTTAAAATTTGTGATAGCTTAATATCATATTTGGGGATTATAAATTGGAGGTAAATGGGAAACCCTCTGGTGTTTCGCATACAAATTTACTGATTTTCTTATATTCAATTTCCTTCTTGCAACCTCTAATTCATAGAATGCAGTAATTTGCCATTTGATCCCTCTTATAATGACAAAATTCGAAAACTTTTTATCTTTTAATCATGAACACCATTCTTCTGCTTTTCATGCAATTCAATGTTTCCTAAGTAATTTGTAATTAATGGTCATTTGTAATTAGTAATAGTAATTTATAATTCTATTATATTGTATTAAATTATAAGACTTGGTGCAAACCGAAAACAATCGTCAAATAAGCCACACCCAATTTGGCATAAACTGTACGAATTACAGATACTCACAATTATTCAAATCACTGATTTAGTCTGCATAATCCTGGGTTTTAAGCAGTTTTGCGGAATTCGGTAATATATTAAGAGCAACATAGCTCTGTTAAACTGAGTTCTCTGCCACTCCTCTTCTGGTATCTTCATACAAATTGTCCGTTGTATAGTCGTAGACTGCAGTAATTTAAATATTTGTTAAGTGTGCTGCAATAAAACACTTGTTTCGTTTCATACATTTAAGCCATACCTTCTTAAGTTTATATCTTTCATGCAGTTCTAATTAAATTCATTATAATTTATTACGAGGCAGGCATTTAGTAAAATTAGTTCTTCGAATATATGTGAGCTACGTTGCCATGCTCCATTGAGTTCCATATATACAAGTAAGACGATATAGCAAAAGCTGATGGTACCTCTATAACATTTTAGCGGAGGATTTCTTTATGCTATAAATGGGATTCCTTTATAGTGCATTAATTGAGAATAATTTTTGAGAGTAACTTTACGAATTATCACGCACCCTTTCCGACACTACGCATATTTTTACATTTTCACCCACCACGAGTGAAGATTAATGTAATATAAGTCAGTTTGTATACTGGTTAAAATTCCCGTGAGCAACAAATTAAGGAATTACAAATTATTTGTTTCGACCTGAATCAGAGAATCATTTATCGATCTAAATCGTTATTTCTAATGGCAGGACAGAACAACTTTGTACTGAATGTTAGTGTACGAAAACAACATGAAAATGGCCCCCGCTAAATAATGCTGTAAAATCACCGTACAAAACCACAAGATTGTTTCACTACAATTAGTTGATCCACCATGTCCTATAAAGGGTACATCCCTATAAAGAGTACATTAATTTTTTCATAAAACCCAAATTTTAATTTTTGATAAAACCCAAACTTTTTAACCAGCAGTTCTCACATATAAGTTTAATGTAATATGAAATTATATTTTTTTCGTCAATGCGAAGTTTCAACTGAGTAAATGCTTCAAGTTTTATAAAGAAGAATTTCAACAATTAGCTTTAGTATCCATATCTCTGCATTTTATGAAAACTCTCAACGTAACAGGTGTGTATCAGACTTATGCGACGGTAGTCTTCCTTTGAATGGCAACAAGTTTTAGGTACAACTAAAATAACTTTCTTTTGCACTTAGGGTCATGTCAAAACGTTTGATTTCCATTCGTATTTAGAAAGTTTGGCTCCGTTTAAATTATAAACTAAACTTGACGACTTGTGTAGGAGTTACCAGAGAAAGTGTAGTCAACCGATTAATTTTTTTTTTTAAATTTTATGAAGCATTATATTGCAGTACTGTGAGCAGAAGTTAAAAAAAAAATGCGGTCTTCGAATTAGGGGTTATAGCGGAAATATTCAATCGAAATCGGCAAATTTGTATGAGAGGCACCAGAAAGAACGTGGAAACACCTTTAATTTTTTTTCTGAGAACTTGGTTTAACTAACGCATGACGTGTGGAATTACTTGGAAGACATAAATCGGCCATACGTTGGCTAAAACGTGTAACAAAATCATCGAATATTACCACAAGAATTGCAAGATGTTTCCCCCTTTTTGCTTGCTTTACCATATCGTAGTATGGGCCATAGTAAAATCAAGCATTTCGTAAGTCAATGTTGTGACCGCAACTTCTGCCCCTGAATTACCACAAATAATTATCAGATATAGAGCCAACACTTAAGAAGATGTACGAAAAGTACGTCGCCTAGTAGGTGTAATTTGAAAAAAATTATTTTAGTGGAAAGTAGCAACCTTACAAAACACATGTCTTAAGTTTCAAGGCGCCACGAAGTTTAGTATTTTTATTTGAGCCATCAAAAGCAAACGGTCCCAGTGAATTTTTTAAACATGGAAAAAATTGGTCACCGTTTTGTAATTCAATATTTCCATTTGAAAGGCCTCAGTCCAAACAACTTTAAAGAAGAGCTATTCTGGGGGAATCTGCTCCTTCGTTTTTGACTGTAAAATATTGGTTAGCAGAGTTTAAACGAGGCCGTACGAGCTGCCAAGACGTACACCGTAGTGGTCGACCAATTGAAATGTGCACGCCAAGACAAGGTTAAAAAATCCACAAAATGGTATTGGACGATCGGCGGCTAAAGTTGCGTGGGCTAACTGAAATGATATGAAATTCAAAAAGTGAAAAAGTGAAGATAAACAAACTGTACGCAGGATGCTTTCTATAGAGCAAAAACAGCGTCGTGAAGATGTTTTAGTAGAGAATTTGACGATGTTTCACCGCATTAAAGCCGGCTTTTTGCGTCAATTTATAATCATGGATGAGATATTGGTCCACCACTTCACACCTGAGACAGAGCAACAGTCAAAACAGTGGATCTGAATGGGAGAATCGTGTTCAAAGAAGACGAAGACGGTTCCATCTGCAGGCAAGATCATGGTGTCTTCTATTTGGGATGAGCATTTGATTATTTTTATTGTGTACCTTTAGAATGGAAAAACCATCAATGGAGAATATTGTGCTAATTTATTGCAGCGTTTAGGTGCTCAAATTATGAAAAACGGCAGCATTTCGGTATTGTTTCATCAAGACAATGCTGCAATTCACACATTCATTATTGCTATGGCCAAAATTAATTCCTTAATTCAAAAAATTAATAATAAAATTAGTTAATTAATAGTTCCTCGGACTATTTTCTATTTCCAAACTTGAAAGATTGGCTCGGTGGTAAAAGATTTGCCAACAATGAATATGTGGAGTTAGCAGTTGATGGCTATTTTAAGGAGTTTTTGTTCTACTATAAACAGGGCTGTTGAAAATCTCACTGGAAAAAGTGTATGGTGAAAAGTAAAAAAAAAAAAATACAACTTTTTTGTGTTTTCCCTGTTTTGTATTTTGACTCTTCGAATTGTGAAGCAGAGAATACACATAACTGTGCCTATATATTTCGAATTATTTTTATAATATATCTCGATATTTTGTCATTTGAAATTAGTACTATAAATATGTATATCTGTATTTGTTTTAGAAAGGCGGTCACTTGATTATTACTTAGTTAGTTTAGTCACGACATTAAAAAGTTTGTGGAAGGACGGACTGGAGTGTGTGGAGCTAGGCCTGATAGTTCGTAACTACAATCACACACTGATTATTTTATATGCTATTTCTACATATGTGTTTTGCTCCAGCACCATAACTTTTTACAAAAATTCATACTTTTATTCCATCTTAAGCATACTAAATAGCTTTAGATATACAGATACTCAATGTGACCTCATTTGATTGTTGAAAACACGATTAAATTAAAATCAAGTTCCAAAAAAAAAAAAAAAAAAAATTGAAGAAACTGTGATTTCAGCTAACTATGTGTCAAAATATGAGTTTGCGTTACAATTTTTTTTTTTGCATTCGTGACATAAAGACACAATAGTCCAATTCATCTAATGTGTCAATGGGTAATCCATTCAAACTCGCATTTTCTATGTTTTCTTAGCATAACTACGACGCATTGAAATTCTTTCTAGCATGACGGGTACTACAAGAAATGAATGTTCTGAAGGAGATATTCTTTGTGAGTGTATAAAGTTGTTCGTTATGACAAAGGATGTAAAGAAAAAAATGTAATGCATTCATATCCATGCACATATATAGCGATATTTTTTGATATGAATCATGCACAAAATAAACAAGCACTAACAAAAACTGCAAATAATCCACCATGCTATGAACTCAAAGAAGAATTTACCCAAAGAAAATTGCAACTCGATTAATCAGTACACCCGTTTTTAGAGCTGTTGAGCTGCTATCTGCTGTACAGTAAGATCACATTAATAGTTTGATATTTAATCCGGCCAGTTTTATTTGTTATTTGGGTATTCAATGAAACAGAATTTATCGCAATCTGTAATCTTTTACATAAAATATAAAAATGTTACTAATATGGATATTCAGTTTTCTGTGCAGAAGAAACCACCGGTTTTTGGAAAATCGTCAACTTAGTTTTGTCACCCTAGTCGAATAACTAAATGCCCACATGGTTCATGTAACTTCAACTAATGTACTTTTGTGTTGATATGAAAATGTAAGCAGTGTCAGAAGGGACGTAGTAAATCGCTAGTTTATCACTGAATAAAGCAAAATCATAGCTTTCCGAAATCCTCCACTTAGAATTTCCAAAGGGAAAACTGATTTTGATAAATCGTGTAATTTGTATGTAAGTCATCTTAAGGACGTGGAAATGCTGGCCATTTTTTTCTCCCAGAAATAAAAACTTTTTGCCTGATATGTGTGAAATTATACTGCAGTTAACAGAAAAATGTAAATCTGGGAATATATGGGTTAATTTAGGCGATTTAGATTTTTTTTTTCAAACTTCAGCATGCATTACAGTGTAATAGAAATAAAAAAAAAAATAAAATAAGCCCTCCCACGAATTTGGAATTATAGTTGTATGGGAAGCACCAGGGAAGATGCGGTAATGCCATCCAGTGTCATTTCAAAATTTGACTAAATCAAGAATATGTGCGTTAAATCGATCAATAACACCAGAGTACTACAACGTTTACAGAGAATAATAGATTAGTGCAATGGGATACTGCAGTTTGCCAATTAGAAATAACAGATGAACGATTATCTTTCAGAAATATGATCAAATTGAAAGTGAAGTATCCAAGGGGATCTGTTTTCTGAGACACAACTTTGGCTAAGCTCATCGTGTGCCAAATTTAATTAATTAAATTTAATTTAGTGCAAATGAAAAAAAAATATGTAAACGTAAGAATGTATGACATATGCATGGACGCTACCAACAACGTAGATAATCCTGCCAAGCTTAATAGGATAATGCAATAGTATAATGCATCGAATAAAAATGTAAGTAACTGCAGTGTGATACTGAGAAGTTATAGGAAACAACTCTAGACGGGACTGGTTGATATAGATTATTTAAAATCCTCTGCTGCCATTTGGAAAAACATGAGGAATTTTAATTTATATCAAGGTTTCATCAAGATTTACTACAATTATTGCGTCTAACAGCCAGCCAGCCGGGCCGAGGACCTCGCTTCAGTCTTAGCAATACCATGGAAAAAAATTTAGATTATTGAATTCTGCTAATTAGGTATAACAGAAGAAAGGCAGCATTTCAGAAAATTGAAAAATGTGTATGGTATATATCACAGAAGGTGTGCGACAATGCGGGTCATTTTATCATTGGACATTGCTTCATCAATTGCTTTACGTATGTAAAATTTGATTAAAGTTAGTAGAACTGCTTGAAAGGTATGAAACTAAGAATATGTAAATTAAATGTGACATTTTTATGGGATATAGCAGAGGGGCGTGATTAATCGGTTGACTTTTTCAAAGTACAGCAAGAACTATACAAAATCACAGTAGTAAAGAATTGGTTCAACACAGACTGCGAATTGAATTACGGAAAACCCCCAATTTCGAAAATCCGTAGATTTGTTAACAGAGCTCATTAGCGTTTACAATATTGCAAAATATTATTCTGTGCCAAGTTTTAAGAAGTTTCATAAAGTTTCATGCTGTATCGTGAAAATGATATTATTATTTACACTGAATTCAATAACATTTTGTTCATAACTTTGTCCAGAGGATATCAGTAGTCTGCTTTATGACGTCCTTCCTGGTATCTGCCACACATATTAGCCACATTTTCGAAATTCAATTTTGCCTCTGTAATTTCTAACTGCTTGCCTTCAATAACTTGTACTTTTGTTTGTTGTTTGCTTTGTGATTCTCGGAATTTTTGTAGACTATCAGACCTTTCTGATATCACTCATACAAATTACTTAATTTTATCCATATATTTCCAAGTTCAAATGCCAGTTGAATTTTTTTTTAAATTTTCTTTAACATTAAGTTAATTCAAACATTAGTGGCAATTGCTTTATGCAGTCGTATACAAATTGTTTTGGAGGGAACAGTAAGGGATCATGATCTTAAGATGATAATTTCTGCTTATGTAGCTGATAACGCGGTTACGCGATTCTTCCGGAAATTGTGTATACTGGAGAGTTGGTTATAGAAATACCAACCATTTCATTTTCAAATCCAAGTCTACCAAGAGCTTTTTTTATTGCACTTCTCTACATTACTTCCATTTCCTAGTACCTCCAATAAATATTTACATATTTTTCTTACCCTACAACCGTAACCTACACTTTTGGTCATTATATTTTCTTATATTTGACAAAGTTTGAAAAAATTAAACGAGTATTCACGCTCTTCCAGTGTCTCACATACAAATAGAAAGGTTCACATCCTTTTATAAAGTTGCCGTGAATTCCGTCAACTCAGTACACATCAATCTGTCCCATAGAGGTTCACAAGTTAGGAAACACAAATAGTTCTTTAACTTTTTTGTTTTATTTGCATTATGTGTGAAGTATGACATCATTTAAATGGCTGTCGCAGTTTTCACTTTGACTTACATCCACAGTTCTCATTTTTGAGGATATAAATAAAGCTCAATTCGAGCAGTGGCAAGAGTGACGGTGCCTTAGAAAGCACTGGTGTCGTGTAAATAATTGGCAAAGATTTGCAAACTAAGGACAGCTCACAAGTCAAAGTCTTGTTGACGTAAGGCTCGCCGAACCTACTACTCGAACTTGGCCACCAAATTATGAATACTCAACTGGGAATGACGGCCAGAAACGCTGTGAATGACCGCGCGTATCATTGCCAGAGAAGAAAGCCCGTTCCGATAATACAGCGTGTCCGCCGGAAAGGTATACTACTTGGTTTGTTTATAATTTTTGATTAAATGAAAGAGAATGGATCTTATATTGGTAAATGTTTTATCTAATGTCGGCAATTATGTATGGAATACAATATCAGATAAATGTCCACCTCTGTTAGCCTCACAAATGCGAGCGTTTAGAGTACATTTTTCATTAGATTCTTACACATTTCACGCGGTATTTCATTAATTTCATCCCGAATATTTTGTTTGAGTTGCTCAAGCGTTTATGGTTTGTTTGCATAAACCTTGCTTTTCAGATATCACCACAAAAAGAAATCCGAAGCAGTCAAATCAGGTGACCGTGGAGGCCACTCAACATCACCACTTCTTGAAATAACTTGTTGTGGAAAGAGGTCTCGCAGTAATTCCATTGTAATCCTGGCTGTATGCGATGTGGCATCGCCTTGTTGATACCACATGTTAATCAAGCCCAAAGCATGCAGTTGTAGCGTTAAACAGTTTTCAATCATATCACGATATCGTTCCCCATTGACAGTCACCGTTACACCGTTTTCAGTTTCAAAGGTCCACCGATTCCTCCTGACCAAATTCCATACCAGATTGTCACTTGTAATGGATGCAAAGGTGACTGATGAATAATTTGTAAATGTGCCTAGTCACTCATTATGATTTTTTTCATGAAAATCGGGGTTGGCAAGGACGAAATGTAACACACTATTGGTATATGTACGGCAGCGTAAATGGTCTTGTGGAAGAAGCTATTGTGTCAACTGAATCCTAAATGGAAACAAACGGAAATCCTTGTGCAAAATTGTAACCAAAGATGTTCTTTGGAGACCAAGCTCCCGAGCACGGCATCAAATTGAGGTTGATGGATTGTTTTGAACACTTTCTTGAGCAGCAGTAATGTTTTCAGCCGATCTTGCAGTACGTTGTGGTCCATGCTTGGCACTGTCAGCTACAGACCCTCTTCCTTCGAAATCATTCACTACACGATAAATAGCGCGCCCTGTTGTCACGTTGTTTCTCCCAAAAATTTCCCGTAACTTTCTCATCGTCACAGTAATCGATGATTGATTTTGATAAAATGATTTAACGATTAAAACACGTTGGTTTATCGAATATTTTTCCATAATAAATTTGCCATGTCTCTACTTCACGGCTGCCAAATATGAACTGTCAAGACTAATGTTTACCAAAATGGCGGCAAAACAAAGTAGTATACCTTAACGACGGACACCCTTTATTTACGATTTTAATGGATTTCTTGACGTTATTACTCGCTGTGATGACTTTCCCCTTCTGCCTCGAATAAAAACAAAGAAAATTAATAAAAGATTGAAAGACATACCAACCATGAACTGTGAAAAGCTATCCGTCCTTATTGACCAACTCTCTTCTTTGTTTTCGCCTAAAATGCTTGACAGATATTTTATCAGAATTTGATAGTCCTACTTTGCTTTTTTGCTTTGCAATCCCTGTGTAAACAAGCTGGAACTGAATGAATTAAATTCATTAAAAGAAACGGGTTGACTGTGGACCGTTTTGTGTATGATGTTCTTCAACTTTATGCAGTGCAAGATGAAAATGGTTACATTTTGGATGCGTTCGCACTTTGCAGACAGCAAAATATGAAGTTAGTATGAAATAAAATATGTTGATACTTTTGGATCCTGCATATACAGTGGTCGGCATAAATATTTTCACAAAAATGGAGAGTACAACTTTATTGAACTATTTCTAACGTATTTTGGAAAATCCTATAAATGGTTGTGGTATTTATCAAGTCATGTCGGCATAAATATATTATACATTTTTCCAGTCAACCAGTCAGGTGAACTGATTTGCATATCTTCGCTTAACATCCTTTTATGTTGCTGCAAAAATTATTCTAAATTAAAGCCCAAAGAAAGAAGCAAAATTGTAGCTTTCGGAGGCCCTCTGCTTAAGAAATGAAGAAAGATCTTCGATTCATTCTAATTTGACAATTTGTGGTGCAACTAAAATAAGGATACGAAAGCAAGAATATGTAAGCAAAATAAGGTAATTTGGATGGGAGGCGTCAGAGATGGCGTGCTCATTTTTACCTAGTGGTATAAAGCAATACAATTAGCTAGAATTTAAGAAACTTCTGGCTACAAATTAGAGATTATATTGGAAAATCAAATTTCAATAAATCTGTCAATTTGTGTTGAAGGCACTAGAATGGGAGCGGCAACGTCGTCATTTTCGTTCTCGGAACTTTGACCATCTAACGCATGATATGCGGTAAATTTGGTGCAATCGATTGGATGGTAAGTAGGAAAGAATATATGGGTTAAATCGGGCATCTTTATGGAAGTTGCCAGTAAGGGCGTGGTTGTTTGATTGGCTTTTCGCCAATATATGTGATTTATTTAAAAAAATGGAAAGCATAGAAATTTATTAGATTTCTACTTCCGACTAACTTTAAATTACAGAGGGTTGATTGAATTTCGAAAAATCGATCAATTTATATCGAAGAAACCCGAATAGGGGTGGCAATGTGCTCCATTTTAATTCGATTGTAAAATTTAAAGCTAAGATTGTAATTCGGTCATTTGTTTCGAAAGTACCAGAAGCTGTGGGGTTGATCGATCGGTTTTTTTTTTTTTCAAATTTCACCAGGAATTTTGAAACAATGTATAGGACAAAAACTTGGACTGCTGTAGGTTACGCATGAGTGAGAGGTACCAGAAGGGATAGGCCAAGAATATAAGACAATTTTTACGAAGATAAATACTTATGGCAGTCATCGTATCCACCAGCCTGTCAATCAGCCAGACAGACGAATATCGCTCAATCGACTTGAAAAGTCATAACACGCATTTGATCAAGAGATGTTTGGTACTTTAAATGCTTCCCTCTAAGTGTTATATTTTATGTGTTCGCATAATTTTTTTTTTTTTTTGACGGTTTAAAGTTCAAAAGAAATGAAGCTGTACAAATATGCGACTGTAAAAGTATGAAGAAAAATAATATAACACATTAGAAGAATTATTACGTTCATAGGCATCATCTTCACACTTTCAATGAACAAAAGTTTTAAATTTTCATAAGAAAATTTTGCTATCACCAACTCTTGTCTTGATGTTTTTCACTGACTGTGGGAAATTTCGTATATTCGTTTGTTTTCCTAATTTTTGTTTTATTTGACGGTAAATTGCATTACGCCTGAGTCTGCAAAAAAATTCTTATTTCAGACTTTCTACTACTGTTTTGAGATTTGTTATTTTAAATTTTATCTGATATATAGACATATATCGTATACATATAAGTACATAACTTCACCCAACGTCCTTTTGCCATACCGCGAAAGTATGGGAAGTGTTTGACAGTTCTAGGTAAATTTCTTTGTTCGTACTCAATGATATGTAAACTTTATTCTTTCGAGTGAAGATATGAAAATACTCTGAATTAAAGTACAATAAAAGAAGAACAATTTTAAATTAACATAGATTACATTTAAAAACATAGCAATTGTAGAGCTAATTAGTATGGTTGGTTCCCTAAGAGGTGTAGGTGAATTCTATAAGGTAATTTGTATTGGAGGAGAGAGAAAGAGAGAGTGGCTGTTCAGTCAATTTTCTCCTAATTTGCCAGCTATATATTTAACTTCAAGCTATAAATTATGAATTACCATGGAAAATTACAAAACAGGATGGGCCGATATAGCCCATTTACAAAATCCTCATCTGACCAAATTTTACGCTGTGCCAAGTTTTAAGAAGTTTCATAAAAATTTTCGGCAGTTATCGTGTCTACCAGTAAACCAAACAGATGGACATCACTCGATCAACTTAAATAGTTATGAAAAAAATTTGGTCAAAACATTCTTACTATTTTCAACGTTTTCTTCTGGGTATTAAGTTTCTGACCGTACCAAGTAAGATGTAACTTCATTCCTCTGGGTGAAGGTGAAAAATTCTGTTGTCGCAATATGTGAACATTATTGAACCTTATTATTATATTTTAGCTCTCAAAACACTTTTTGATCCGCTGAAAAGGGAATGAATAAATTTCAGTCAGGTGAACTGATGTACTATTGCGTTGGTGCCGAAAGATGAATGGTGAAATACTTAGAACTCACAAACAAATTATGTCTAACCTGAGTTAGAGCACAATAAAGAATTTTGTTTAGAAATTATAGAAGGACCAGTGATTTTTGCCATGTTGGCCAAATTGTCTGTGTATTCTAGCAGCTCAGGCATTTCACATCATTGAATGACAAATTATGTTAAATTTTGTACAATTGAATAGAAGACATGAATTTAGCGACGTAGGAGTTAAATTAAATAATTTGTACGGGAGTTACCAGAGAAAGAATGAAAATCGTATAGATTTTTTTAAATTGCTATAATAAAATCAATTAAAATAATATCTACTAAGATTGCGACAATGCCCTACATTTTCAGAACTTAATTCACAAGTTGCATGATAGGTAACAAATTTAATTGAATTCAGGACAATGGAGATGTACAATCAATACAAAGGACAAAAACCTAGGCTGCAGTAGACTGACAATTAGAAATTACTCACGAAAAACAAAGTTTCTGAAAATTTGTATATTTCATATTTGCATCAGAAGGGGTGCGGTAATACTTTATATTTCAATTCTTCGACTATGCTTCAGCAAACGCTCAATGAGTATCAAATGACCGCATTTAGTGCGACTAGAAAAAAAGAGATGTCAGCCTAAAAATAAATGGATTAAATTGACCATTTGCATGGTAGGCAGAAAGGATTAGGCAATCTATTTTTTCTTTTTTTCTTCAAATTCTGCCAAACATTACAAACCAATGCAGCAAACAAGTCTAAGTTACTGCAGTCTATGAATAAACGGTCATAGGGGACAAATTTAATTTCTGAAAATCGTCAATAAATTTATATGACGGGTACCGGCAGTATTGGTCGATATAGCTAATTTATATTTACAAAATTTCGCTGTGGCAAAGTTTAAAAAGATAAGAAATTTTATAAAGATTTACGGCATTGATCATGTCCATCAGCCAGCCACCCATTCAGCCGGATAAATGGACATCTCTCAATTGACTTAGAAAGTTAATTAAAATGTGCTTGGTACTTTGGACGCTTTCCTCTCAGTGTCGTACCTTTATTCCTTCGAATGAAGATACAGCTATAGCTGTAGTGAGTCCATTGGCCATTTATTTGGATGAATACGAGAAAGGATCATTGCATTTTCTCAATATGATAGAAAAGCTATGTTTTAGGGAATTGTTCGCATATGCAGTGGGCCAGTGGCAAATTAGTCATGTGAAAATGACTTTTGTCAAATATTTCATTCCGTCCTTTGAGTATCAGAGTAGGTACTTCGATTTGGTGCATTACAAATCATAAACCACGAATTAAAAAAAATATTACCATATGGAACAATAGGATAAATACAGATGTAGTGAAGGTTTTGCCATATACCGTTTGGTATATGGACCGTTTAACAACTAAAAAGCGAGTGAAAAATAGTAAAAAATTACTACAAAAGTGGTAATCAACCTACTGTGAGAGGAATTGGCGTGATTATAACAAAATTTGCAGAGACTGAAAGCGATACAGATGTGGTCAGGTGTATGCATCATCGCAATGTATGCACTAGTTAAAATATCGCTTCTGTTGGTGAAAATATGACGAATGATCCGAATTTGTCCATTCCGCATTCCACAAATTTGTCGATTGTGTTCTCAGCAATTGGGCCTTTCTGACTGCTCATTATGGCGTATTTTTCATTAACGCCGTAGTTATGTTGATCTACAGCAGCGGGATTTCAATGCTAAGTTTTCGAACAAAATTTTCTTCAGCGATGAAATTCATTTCTCACTCGGTAGTTACGTCAACAATCAAAATTGTAGCATATGGAGCACGGAGAACCCATAAGTGGTTCTGAAAAAGCCATGTTATTCGGGAAAAGTAAAAAGTTTTGCCGACGTTTAGACTCTTTTTTTGTGGGGTTACGTCAAAAACCAAAAGCCAAATACTGAAGCATTTGCAAACCAACATTCGTCAAATTATCGCCGAGATACAGCCTTGTCAGAGCAGCGGTTTTGAAACCACCAAAACACGTAGTTAGAGTATCGAATTCATAAATAACGAGATTTATATTTTGATTTATTTAAGATAATAACATAAATGATTACATTGATTTCTTTTAACTGTCGCTAAATCAGAACAAATATTGATGTAAACATTTTTAAATCAGACAAACTTGTCTGAATTATTGTAAAAATTTATAGTTAGGGATCAGTTGAAAGCTATATTGCCGAGAACGGAAACAGTTAAATGGGTTGTTTTATTTAGTACATCAAATAAAAAGCTCCAAAAAAGAATTGTTTGTTTTTCCTGATAAAAATATTTTACCAAACTTCGGTATGCTTTGATTTTGTATAAATTTAAAATTGTCTTCTCGGATGAAACCAATTAAAACGATAGCGTAACCTGAATTCATATACCAATCTGCTTCAAAATATTGATTACAAATAATATGGGAGACCGAAGTACATACAACAGGTTTAAACCAAACCTTATTATTGAATCGTTTATTTTATTACCATTTTTAAGGTTTTATTTATATTCAGCCTTTTTACACTATTTATTTTTTCTATACAAAAATTTATATGTTTCAAGTCTTCAAGCAAATAGCTCTATTTTTAAAAAATGTATCCACATTATCGTATCGTTTACGCATTATGGTCTACAGGCTGAGAATTAAGCTTCTCTAAATAGGGTAACTTATATGGGAGATACCCAAATGTGTGTGATACTGCAATTCATTTTCGTTATCAGATCAAAAATGATCAAACGCAAAAATTCTGGCAAACTATTGAATTCAGTGCAAATGCTTAGACGATAAGACGTTAAGAATGGGAGTGGTTACTTGATCTACTTTTCTCAATTTTATGACACAACAAAAAATGCGAAGATACAAAATAAATACAAATTTAGGCCGAATCTCAAAAAATCCTTCGATTTGCATAGAATCTATTGAAATAGTCGTAACAATGCATTCCGTTTTCAGTATCGAAAGTAAAGCATGAAAAGAGCGATGCATGTCCAACTTAGCCGAATGGAAGGTACCACAAGGGATCATGGTCAGACGGTAGATTTTTAAAATTTTATTCAAAGTTGTAAAAGAGACATCGATCTGAAATTTAAATTGCTTTAGTCCACAAATTAGGAGTCACAAAAAAAAAAAAATTGTATTCCGGAAAATTAGTCAATTTGTGTGAGAGATACCAGAAGAGATGCAATGCAATGCTCCCTATTTTCATTCCCGAAACTGAGTTCATCAATCGCATAATACGTGTTATGATATGCATAATACGAATTGAATCAGACATTTATGTGGGACCAAAAGAAGTGTTGTTACTTGGTCCATTTTCCCCAAATTATATAAAGAATTTTAAAGTATTAAAATGGGCAAGAATGTAAGCCATCGCATCGTTCCAATGCCCTCTTTTTAATTTTCAGATGATGATGAAACGCATGACGTGCTAAATGTTACTGAATCCCTTATAAAGGTTTAATAGATATGAACACAACACCAGAATAGAAATTTCAGTCAGTTGTTCTGACTAAAGTAAATCTCCACCTAATCTCATTGTGCGTTGGCGCAAAAGTGTGAGGGTACCATCTAGTATGGATGTGACAAGTTGCCAGTTTCTTTAAAAATAAAAAACACCCTGTCATTTTTATTCGCAGAATTAAGTTTGCTAAATGCCTGATGAGTCAAAATTATACTGAATTTAACGCATGTGAAATATTTAGGTACTCGTATGTAGGTATGGGAATTACCAGAGGGGATGGTTGATTTCTTAAAATTTTACGAAACAATATAATCCAATATAATTGTTAAAAATGTATGTAAGTGCAGTGGAGTTATTAGGAATTACAGGCACAACTTATATTGAGTAATAGCACAATTTATATGGGAAGTATCAGAAGGACCGTTACAACGTCTTCCATTTTCATTCCCAGAATTTATTTCAACAAAACGAATAACTTGTGCCAAATTTCACCAAATTAAGCATGGTCACTAGAAAGATATAGAGCTAAGAATATATGGGTTAAATCGGTAATTTGTATGGAAGGTACCAGAAGATAGGTTACTGTAATCTACAGATTAGAAATTACAAAAAAATGCATTTAATTTCGGAAAATCTGTCAATTTGTGTGGGAAATACCAGAAGGGATGTGATAATGCTGTTAATTTTTATTGTGAGGCCTTATTTTGGCAAAAGATTTGTGAGTACCAAATATGACTAAATTTACGCAAACTTAAGAATATGTGGTCATGTGATAGTTCTGTCTTGCGTACAATATCCAGCTGGAAGAATATTAGGTTAAGACTATTTTTCAGACGTTTTTTACAGATTTATGATAGCTATCGTACCTGCCAGCCAGCAGACGGACATCGCCCAACTGATCACATAACATATTATCTTTATATGTATTCGAAATAAATCAATTGTAATTTAAGTAACAGCCTCTTTCTATTATATGGTTTACCAATTAAATACATAAGCCACCGTTCTCACAGGCATAACAGAAGCAATATTTTCCCCCAGGAAAATCTTAACACCACATGACAAACTCTGTTCTGCCCCCCTTTTAATTTATAGAATATATCTAGTTTTACGTCTATATTTCAGTCAGCTGTGTGTTTGTGTGTTTGCCAGCGATAACGAAGTGAAAAGCTAAAATCACAAGCAATGAAGCAAAGTCGACATATCGCACCAAGACTGTGGGTGCTGTCAGCGTAGAGTGATGAATGAGTGGTGTAAGGAAGGAAGGACGGTGGAAGGGAGCGAAAAGTAATATGAAAGTGAAGACCTTTAATTGAGTTTACTTTCAGTGAAATCTACATTTAACATTCATCACAAATTTATGATTTATCTGATAATAAATTTTCCATTCCATAAGAATTTTTGGTAGCTACAAAGAGAAAATAAATTAGTTTCATTTTCAGAGGGAAAAATTCATCGAAATTAATGTCTTGCACTTTTCATAATTGTAGCAAAAGCAATCAAATTACAAATTTAATTGTAAGCGTTAACAACTGGGGTCAGGACGAGGTGAATTATACTATGGAAGGGAAAGGAGATCAATTATACAGGGTGGCACAATAGAATGCGCATATTTAAAAAATAGATTAAAAAATAAATACAAAAGGTAGGGTTAAAATAAATCTAAGGCATTGTAGAGTAATAAATGGAGTTTATTTTTTAAAAATAACATCATTTAAATGGTGACCCTCTCTACGACAGCACTCCTCTAACCGCAAACGAAAATTATGAGAAACTTTCTTCAGTAATACTGGTGTAATGGCTGCCATTTCACCACGGATATTCTCTTTGATATGAACGATGTTTCTTGGATTATTACTGTAGACTTTGTGTTTGAGGTATCCCCACAAAAAAAAAGTCAAGAGGCGTCAAGTCTGGACTACGTGGGGGCCATGGGATATCACCTCTTTTCGAAATCAGTTTGCCAGGTAACATCTGCTTCACCACCGCCATGGAGTCAATTGATGTGTGACAGGTAGCTCCATCTTGTTGGAACCAAGTTCTGGAATTCACTATTCTTGAACTTTCAATTTCTGAAGCCAAAAATCCGTCCAACATCTCAACATAGCGTTCCGTATTAACCGTGACGTTTTGGCCTCGCGCATTTTCGAAGAGAAAAGGACCAATTATTCCTCTGCCAGAGATTGCCGCCCATACTGTCACTTTAGGACTATGCAATGGTTTCTGGTGTTTGATTTTGGGATTTTCACTGTTGCAGTAATGACAATTTTGACGGTTGACGAACCCATTCATAAGGAAATGAGCCTCGTTAGAGAAAAGAATATTGTCAAAATTGGAAAATCGATTAAGAATTTCATTAGCAAATGCGAGCCTTGATATGAAGTCAGACTCTTTCAATTCTTATGTTAATTGCATCTTATATGGATGCAGTTTAAGATCCAATGTTAAAATTCGTTGCAAACTTCGTCGCGATAATTGTAAGACAGACGATCTCTTGCGAGTCGACATTTATGGATTTCCTCGTACTGACTCCATAACTCTCTCAACATTGTCTTCGGTCCTAGATGTTCTTGGGCTACCATTTGCTCGTGGTTGAAATGTTGAACCGGTCTCTTCAAAACGCTTTACCCATATTTTAATTAAATTAGCACTCGGAGCTTCACTTATTCGCAGTAGTCCATATTCAGCACAATATAGTCGCCTAGTAGCAATATATGAACGAGAGTTCTTGTAAAATGCGCGCACGTAAAATGCGCGACGCTTCCCGTCGAAGTGATTCATAGCGACTAAAACTCCATGAGCCCGCCAACCCAACGATGTAGGCGCCCCCACCCGCGTCTTTTCTACCCCGCAAAAAAAAATTGATGTAGTAAAAAGAAGTAGTAAAAATAGGTGTAGTAAAAAGAAGTACATTGTTTTTGCATGACATGCTAGACTTTGTATTACGAAGCTGGAATGATCCGATTTATATCAGAAATTCACCGTTTTATTCAATAACTTATTGCCATTTTGAAGGTAATTCCTTTATGCCTCTATTACAGAAACCCTCGCACTTATTGGCACAAAACCCTTATATTCGACTTTAACATCTTCGACTGTCGAGTATGGTAAACGTCCCTGTATTCATTCACAAGTGCTTTGAATTAAAGTACAATAATGAAGCAAAATTACAATTTACTGAACTTAGGTATTACTGCTTGTAATTATTATAACTTATTTATAACTTAATGTTTTCGCTTAGAAATGACAGAGAAATCGCAAATGAGGTACGCAAGAAGAATGGGAATGCTTGGCGAATTGTAATGCATTTAGTATGACTAATGGAGAATATGAATTTAGGGATATACGTAAGGAATAAATTATGTGATTTATACGTGTGTTACCAGAAGGAGCGTAGGAGAAGGAGCGATAAGGTGACTTATCCATTTGGTTTGCATTTAACCAAGCAAAATCTATAATTTTTGCATGGCATATCTATTTAGCACAGTGCGTTCAAATAACACTAAGTCAAGCAACCACAAATCTACGTGAGTACGAAATCCTATCTTTCTAACGCCGTCTAAAGTAACCCGATCACACTTATGCAACGCGAGATACAGGCCAATAGAACAATGTACTTAATTTAACAATGCCACTTAGTAGTTTCAAAACCGCCGGTCTGGCAAAGCTGTCAGCTGTTAAATATCTGTCACCTGAGGTGTTATTTAGTTAGGTTTTAGGTTCGTCATTTACGAATATGGAAAGGACGTGTAAAAATAGTTAAAGCGTGCTACAAAAGTGGTGATTTAAACGTCGACTTTCAATCGAACAAAATTTTCTTCAGCGATGAAGCTCATTTCTCGCTCGATGGTTACGTCAACAGGCAAAATTGTCGCATGTGGAACTGGGAGAATCCAGAAGTTATTGTAAAATGTATCTGTTTCGCGCACATTATATTTTGGAGGTGTTATTAGGCAAAAACGTCCTGAAAAGAATCCACTGCGATCATTTAAATGATATTGTATATCGTACATAATGGCAAAAAATCATAGCTTCACATTTGTTTTATTTAACTTTACTTGAAGACGAAAAATGGATAACCCTATATTACAATTTAATACAATCAACAATAATTTAAGAAACTGCTGTCTATGAAAGCTTATCAAGTATGTGGAATTGTTTAAAAGATATGAGATTAAGAATATTTTTGGGTTAAATCAGTCATTTGTATGGGGGTACTAAAAGGGACATAGTTCCTTAGTTGATTTTGAGTCACAAGGAGACAATTGGACTTCTGAAAAGCGGTCGGTTGTCTGGAAATTACCAGAAGAACTTGAGGACATTGTTATGGGAAGTATCAGAATGGTCATTTTTAATGTTTAAATATTTTCAAACTTTATTATGCTTTGTGGAGTAATACGCCATGTTAAATTTGGGTTGATGCTGCCTATCGGTTAGCAACTGCAATTGAATTGCTGACAATTGTTCAGTTTGTGGCGGAATTATCGGAAGGGGCTGGCTGATATAACCCAGCTACAGTCTGGTACAGTATTGAATAGTGCCAATTAAATTCTATATGGATTCACGGCACTTATGGTGTCTACTAAGTAGCCAGCCTGCCGAATCGACTTACAAGTCTTGACACGCATTTGGTCAACAGGTGATTGGTACTTTAAACGTTCCCGTTTGAATGCAATTTTTTTCCTCGGGGTGAAGGTGAAATAAACATCTCTCATTTAGGTTGAAATAATATATTATACATCTTCTCGAAAAAATGAATTTGTATCATTTTTTCGTCTGTATACGAGTATGCTTAAAGTTTTTCATACTATAGATAATGAGGAAAAAAATGTCTTGCTGTATTTCCTGTGGTTTTTACTGCACTCACGTGTGCACTAGAAATATATTTTTGGCGGTAGAGAACAACAAAATTTTCAATATTTACACCATTCGTGTTCTGGAAGGAAAAATATTCCAAAAAGCGCTGATAATATAATTACATTTTTACTCGCAATAAATCCTGATTAATGCATTATAAATGCACACCAGTAAACTGTGATGGAACTTTGTTTTCTAAAAAGATTAACTACAAAAAATCAATTTTTGTGTTATTAAAAATTGCAGTAAAATATTTAAATTTAAAATTAAGTTTTTGAATATCGTTGCAATTCAGCAAGTTTAAAAAAATGAATTGAAGTGCCATTTGATTACTGTGTGGCAATTTCTTTAATACACAAAATGAAATGGAAATTTTTCCATAAAATTCGCCACTAATACACTCAAATGGTGTATATTAAATATAAGAATCTTCCATTGAGGGATTAGTTCAAATTTATGGTTAAAATTCAGAAAAAGTTTCTCTTCGATAATTGTAATAAAGCTACATTTTCGATTGTGGAACGTAAACCAAACCTATATTTGCAGTTTCATCTTTATCAATAGCCCGTCCTGTTCACAATATTTTACAATCTAAAAAATTGTTACAACAATTTATTACTCTAATACCATAAATTGTAATTCTAACTATCCCCATTTGTTATGAATGGTGTACTTTATTGATGATATTTAGAGCCCATCACTTCCCCTTGACCACCGCATAAAGTTTATAAGAGTCATCCAATAAATTTTATTAAAAGCATTAAGTTACCAATGACAATAAAAGAGAAACGTTGTGCAACGTCTTTTAGGTATTCTATCAATTTATTACTTCACAGTGAAGTGCGTCTGGTCGGAGTTACTTGTCAATAGAATGAAAAGATGAGATAAATCTTTAGATTATGTTTGGCTAAAAGCTTTTTGCGATACCAATAAAAAAAATGGAATATGTTTAAAATTGCTTTCATTCCTTGCTTATAAGCGACAGTACAGTACCTGCAATACCTAGCAATCAACATTTGCGCCAAAGGACTAATTAAACAAAAGTTGTTTAAAACAATATGGATGCTTGCTATATTCACTCTATATTTTATTTTTGAATATCCTAATCGTAAATATTAAACGGTTTAAATACTCAAAAATTAAAGCATATTATTATACCTCATGTGAGTCTTTTTGTACCTCCACCCGGAGGAATGAAAGTGTACATTATTTGCTACGGTCAAAAATCTAACAATCGCAGAGAAGCGTCTAAAGTAAAAAGTACCTTCAAATAAAATATTTTTCATTGCTTCTTACGTATATTGAGGATATTCATCTGCCTCTTTTTTAAAACTTGACACAGACCAATATTTCCCCAGATTGTGGCAGGATATTATCAGTGAGCTGTACCGGCTTGCTCTTTCCGCTACCTCCCACACAAATTAACCGATTTACCGAAATTAAACTTCCCCCTGTAACTCCTCATGCTTAACCAGCAATAAACTGTGTGTTTGACAAAATGTGACAAAAAAAAAAAAAAAAACTCGAACGATTAAATACACCTCCTCTAGGACTTCCCATACAAATGGCCCAATTTACTCTTATATTATTCAGTTACACCTTCCACACAAATTGACCGATTTTTCGAAATTCAATCAATCCAAATCTTGAATCAGAAGCAATCTCTCATTTACCATTACGAAACTATGCTTCAAAAAGTCGGTTCAAAAAATCAAAAATTAGAGCTCAAGCTCGACAGATGTAAGACTTTAGGCAGGACTGAAGCTTACATACCTTTACAACCTTACTTACATATCGGTTGCCCAAAACGTCCTTTTCTTACGCATAATTTAATCATACAAAATCTGGGTTTACATAAAAAATCTACTTGTTTCAAAATTTATTGTTTTGATATATTAAGAGCTCCTGAAGAAATCGATATTACGGAATTTTGCTATAGCTTTCGCAATATACGGACTATCGGAATGAACGAATGAGCAAGCGAGTGAGAGTTAGTGGCTAAGTAAGTCAACAAATTAATGAGTAAGCGGGTGAGTGAGCGATAGAGCGGCAATGAAACGGCGAGTGGGTAGTGAGTGAGCTAGAAAATGAGCTGTTGAGAGAGCGAGAGAAGGAGTGAATTTGAGAGCTGTCCCAGCGTCCGAGTGTACTACGCTGCGATAATCGAAGAAAACAGACGACACTTCCTTGACTTTTGATCGACTTTGATGTGTTTTTCGTTCTGTTTCTGCTTACCCCGTTTTCAGTAAATCCGTTATAATGCGTTTTATGAATGTGTGCACGTCTTCAACGTCTTTTCCGCTAGAGAGTTTTTGAAGAGAAATTATTAGATGCGCAACTAAGTTTTAGCTGTTTTTTTTTTACAAAAATGTAACTTTATTATGAAAACATGTTTACAAATGATTCATTGAAAGTATTGCCCATCGCTAGCTACTATCTTTCCCAACTTTCTGGCAAAGCTCGAATCCCGTCACGGCAAAACTGTTCATCTTTGGAGACTATCCACGAATCTGGCCATTCATTGAGTGAAACTGCTGGTCAGCCAGACCTTGTGCCATCGAACGGAATAAGTGATAATCGGACGCCTCAATATCTGGAGAATATGACGGATGGGGTAAGTTTTAAGGGGCTTGGCCACGTGAGGCTGCGCATTGCTATGCACTTTTTCGTACCTCTCTGCGTATTGTGGGCGTTTTCCGCGCAGAGCTCGGGCAACGCCATCAATTTAGTGCCTTCGAATGTTTTTCGTCTTCCTTCAAAAACGTCTTCTTTCAAACGGTCATCAACATCAAAATCAGCGTGTTTAAAGCAACGGAACCCATTGTTTCACTTAAAGCAGCATCTTCGTAAACGTTTTGAATTTCTCCATGAGTTTTAGCCGCCATTTTCTTGACGATTCATACATATTCACACAACCAAAAGAATATAACGTGAAAAGAAAATCACTAATGTGTCGAGGCGGTATGTTTACCATATGCCTAAGATTGGCTCATGACGTTTAAGTTATTGCAGGATCGACTAGCACTTGCAGCTGGCGCCATCAATCTATTGCGTACCAAATATATCTTTCGGAATTGGACTAGTGGAAATTCATACCTAAACAATCGCGTCAAATTTTACGAATTGATCCGTGAGACACAGAAAGTTCAGCGTCTTTCCCTTTCAAACTTAAATGACGGGTTTCAGCCACCTTTTCCTTCACTTTATCGATGTTCTGTTGAGTTGAAGAAGTTGTTACCCGATCAGAGCGAGGCAAATAGTCTACAACATTATGTCCGCTTCTGACTGCATGTTTTTTGATAAATTCAATGCACCGTAGGCCCTCAGTAACATTTTCTGCGATTCGGCTTCAGGAATTTCAGTACGAAAGTTGAGGCAATTTTTTTTCTATAAGAATATAATTAGTATTTTAAACGCTTCCTTTTGGATGTTATTATACGTTGTTACGCGTATCAAATAATATACCTTAATTCTTTCGTGCGAAAGCACAAGTATCCATTTCCATAGCAGAAGTGAACTAATTCAATATACTTTGTATGAAAAGAGGTCGTTTCCGACATTCCGAATTATTTGTCATTAACAGAATGGGGGTCGTATGTGTCATAGCTGACCGAAATCGACAGGAACAGGAAAACACTTGCCGATACAAGGACAGACCGCACCTCTAGAAAATTACTCGGCTTTCATCATTTTTTTTTTTTTTTTTTAATATTTTACTATGTTTTGTTATTTAAAGACAGTGAATAAACGTAGTTTTGGTATGGGAAAAAACCATCCAAATAAACTTTAGAATTCAGGGACGTGGTTAAAGAAACATATTGAAAAGTACTCAGTATCAATTACAAAACGTTGTAATTCGATATCTTCTACAAAATAAGAGGGTGCTTTTGACACACTTGCTTATTAAATGAAGAGGAGTTTAATAGAAAAAAAATTGTGCGTACAAAGTGCAGCGCACATTTGGAAAAATGTGATGCTTTTAGTATATTTTTAAAAGGTCTTTTATTTTTCCAGTAATTACCAGCAACATGCCGTAAGCGGCAGATGCGGGAGCGGTCGACATAAATTAAATAAAAAAGTTAGTTCGTTTTTTCACAAATATGCATTAATTGTGGTTGTCTCTCCCCGCATCTGGTTATTGAAATATCTAGAAAGTATAGAAAAAAAGGAAACAGGCAGAGTCCATTTATTATTAATGAAAATTGTACATTTCACACATGTGTACCTTACAATGAATCAAAAACCCGGTAGACAACAGCGTGATCCATGATTAGGGGTTTATATATATGTCTTGTTCGGTTTAACTTTTTGCATTTTTGCACATTCATTCAAAGAAATGAAAGTATAAATCATTTGATACGCCAAAAATATAACATCCTGATGAAAACGTTTAAAGTGCTAAGAATCGTTTGACCGAATACGATTCATGACCTTTTAAGTTGACTGAGCGACGTCCGTCTATCTAATTGCCTGGATGGAAGACACGACGCCTGTCGTAAAACTTTATGAAATTTCTTAGAACTTGGCAAAAGGCTCAATATTTTTTCAGCGGTGGGTAGTCAACGGAACATAATACATACATACAACTTATTTTATCTTATTGGAAACGTTTACAATAATTACAAGAGTCAGTAAAAATTCTCATAATTAGCGAGAAAAGTTCATAACTTTACCTCACATAATTTAACAAGTTTTTCCAGCCGTAGAGTTAGCATGAACTACGTATAACATGTGATATCTTGTGATGCCGGAATTAGATAAATGTTTATCATTGCTCATATTGCGGGTGAACTCTATTGAACCAATATCTGCTTAAAACCGTCGTTATTTTACGACAATTACTTTCCGCTTAAAATTGAGTTTATGTTTTTTATCCTGCCAGACATCTTGCATAACTCATTTTACGCTCGAAATTTTTCCAAATACTTGTTTGTTTATTACACTCTCTTATGGCTGCAATATGAATTAAGTTTATCTTCCTTCCTTTTTATCCTACTCTCCACATCGCAAAAGCATTTGTCTTTAGCCATTACTGCTTCACCATCATAGCCATTACCAAAGCTTTATCAACTTGTATCGCCTGCGTTCTTTTGTTTCTCCTTATCAAAGGAGGCATCTGGAACAAGCGCTATTTGAACGCCTTCATCTTCCATTCAATATTAAGTGGTGTTAGCGCGACGTTGTTGTATATCACTCTACTTTATGTATATTACTTTAGCGATTAACTTAATCTATCGCTATGAAATGCTTTTCTCAAAACAGTGTTTTAAGACAGCGGCAAAGCCATAGACATTTGAGGGTAGTCAAGTGTTACATATCTTTGTCCATGTGATTTTAAATTTAAATTTAGTTTATTTTCGAATAAAACCAACTTCACATAATGAATCGTACAGAGTGAATTGACAGACGAATCGTATAATAGTTCAGTGAGTTTAAAAATCTGCGAAATAATACAAATTTTAATGGCTCAAAAAGCGAATGATTTAACTGGAACACAGAAATGGTGCTTTTGATTTGTCGTTCTTTTTATCGACTGTTGTTTGTGAGGCAGAACGTCAAGAAGGTTTGTGCTCTCATTTTCGGATATGTCGGATACGGTGATGCCGACAGTGTTGTTGTAAAGGGTTATCCATTTTTCGGTTTCAAGAGTAAATTTAAATAAACAAACATTAATCTATGATTTCGATGAAACTTTTATTTTATTATAATGCTTGGACCTTGCCATTATGTACGAAACATAATGTCATTTAAATGACCGTCTCTGGATCGGTTGCAACAGTGGGGATGCTTTTTAAGTTCCAGCGTCATTTTCAAAAAAATACGGACCAATTGCACCTCCAGACCATAATGTGCACTAAACAGTCACTTTTAAACTGGCAATGACTATGCTACAATCGCTTTTGGATTCTCCAAGCTACATTTGCAACAATGTTGCTTGTTGTCATAACCACCGAGTGAGAAATCAGCTTCAGCGCTGAAGAAAATTTTGCTCGATTAAAAGCCATCGTTTGAATCAGCAATTTTGTAGCAAGTTTTAACTATTTTTACGTGATCTTCGTTTGTTAAACGATCCATATTCGTAAATGGCAAACCATTCACTAAATAAATAACAGTTCAGATGGCAGGTGGCAGCCTTGACAGACCACTAAATTGATCGTTAAAGGTCATGAGACACGATGAAATAATAGCTTTTAATTTAAAAGCGTTTGCCAGTCAAAAAAAAACTAAACCCGATGTGCATATAAATTTAATATGTTGGATATACCAGAGAATAAAAGAAATAAATCGGGCGCAATCGCAGCCATTATCCGAAACGACGTATAATATTTTGTTAGCTTAACCAAAACTGTAACCAAAATTAGCAAACTTAACAGACAGAAATAAACTGAACTTTTGCAACTTCTATTTTTCTATAATCGGGTATCTGAAGGTATTTTTTGTTCATTCTTGCTTAGACATGGGGATCGATGGCATTTGCGAGGGAAACTTGTTTTGGCTTTTTAAGACAAATTTGGTTTTGTGACTTTCTAACAGAATTGAGACATTTGCCATGCTGACTAGCAAGAGTATAGTCTTTCTGATGGGGCGACTAATGGAAGACGGGCAAATCCGATGTATGATAGATAATATGTGATATTTGTATTATTCACAATTCTATGGCTCACTTGTGTTACAATTGGTACGAATTTACCAGACGGAAATCTAAACCCTACTTTGAAAAATTATACTTACTCGGTATTATTCTAATAGTATTAATGTATTTTTAATAAATTGAAGTAATATAAGAAACTAGCATTTTTTGCATGGAGGAAAGAAATTCTCCAATTCATAAACATTTGTAGGTGATCGTCTTAGTTCTGGGTGTGGCTATGAATTAATACCAAAACAATTAATTGTTCCACTTAAAAAATCACATAAGTTGAGTACCGTTTATAGGAGAAAAGCACTTATGTGACGCATCTATATTCATCGTTTATGACACTGTGGACGGCAATCCATGTTGATGAGTATATAGGCTTTGGCCACACCGAACGTATGGAGCCTGTCCAAAAATGCGTTTAAATGGTCAAGGTATAAAAATCTGTATGCTGAAATGTTATGTATGTATTTTTGATTTTATAACTGGGTTAAATTAAGAACTGTCTAAGTATAATGATTCAGAAATATACCCTACATTTTGCATATTTGTTGCAGTAAAGGCTTTCAATGCACTCTACGTATGTTTGGCCAAATAAAGGTGAATTGAGCAGGATAGTATTTCCAAAGAATTTGTTGATAAAAACAGCAAAATTAGAAAATAAGCCGCTTCCATTTCCTAACATTTTTTTTTTTTTGTCAGAATCCCAAAAATAGTTTACTTTTTAAAACACCTTTGTAGAAATATATTTTTATGTACCTATACTTGTTACTACGTTTACATATTTTGTGAATTTTAGTCGCTTTCAAAATAATCCTAAAAATACTCAGCAGGGTCACAGTCTTTATTGAAGTCAAACACGTGGAATTTTTGATTTATTACAGCTTAATGACCAGTTATTTTCATTTGATTTTTTAGGAATGTTAAACTGAGTTGTTAAGCTTTCAATGCGTAAAAAGGTTGAGAGCTTTAATCAACACCATTTCAATTACACGTGAATCATAAAAATTATGATGATTTTAAAAATTGCAAAATTTGAAAACTATTAAAAACACAATGGATGTGGCACATTCTGCCTTGATTTGAGCACTTAAAATGACCGATTTGAGCCGTTGTCATTCAACTTTTTGTAATGGTGTGGAAAAATTGTCTTTTCTTATTTTCATACTGTTAGGGAGGTAGGCGTGGTTATAGGCGGAAAAAGACAATTTTTTGCTAATGTTTTAGTTTAATCATAAAAATTACGTGTACATAGCTTAAAAGCCCCACCTAACTCCTTAATTAAGGCCGCAGCTTATATGAAAATATTCCACAGTGCTTCGTGCCTTTGAAACTCTCATTATTGTTCTGGTTATTACTACTAATACACCTTTCCAGTAAATCATCTACTGTTAATTCTTAGTAGATGGGTTTCAATATGGAGCGTCATCCTATAGGGCACGTGGATGCTTATAGGTATTTAAAGTACCTGCAGCTTCACTCTGGCGCCATTTGCACCACGATTCTGGACCGGGAGGACAGTGCGAGTGTTGAGGATTGCCTCTACCTGCTAAAACGGCTGCAGAATCGAAAATACTGCGAATATCCTTCTAAAAATTTAACAGTATATTTTTAGAAGCCTATACTTTCGAAATATCAGAAAAATCGAGCATGTCCAAAAGATTTTTATAATCTCACCCGAAGAAATCAAAGAATCTGGAAAAGACGTTAGCTATTAAATACCCGTAATGTGAAGTGTAATTTATTTAGTGAAATGTTTTCCATTTACGAAAATAGATCGCTTAACAACCAAAAAACGCGTTAAAAAAAAGTTTTAAAGTAACTACAGAAGTGGTGATTCAAACATGGACACTTTTTGTGCATCACAGGGTGATTATGGTCGTCATAACCGACCTACTGTGCAAGTAATTGACTAGATTATAAAGAAATTTTAAGAGACTGGAAGTATTACAGATGTGGTCAGGCCTGTGTCTCATCGCAATGTACACACTGTTATTGAAAGTGTGGCGGATAATGCGAATTTCATTTTATGGCGCTATGGTCGTATGATAACTAATTTTTTTGGCCTGTAATTAAAAATTATGAATTGGACGAGTCACACAACACGATCGATTTTACCTTTATTGCATGAGAAGTTTCCAGAAAGCGTAATTTCACGTTTTGGCGACGTCAATTGCCCACCTACATCATTCGATTTGGCACGTCAAAGACTGTGTTTACATAGGAACCCCCAAATGTTGGAGTATTTGAAAAGCAAGGTTCGTCAAGTTATCGCCGTGGTACCGCCCGAAGTGTTGTCGAAAACTACCTCAAAAGGATCCACTATTGCAACCAGCCCAGTGGCGGTCATTTAAATGACATTGTATTTCGTACATAATGGCAAGGTCCAAGCTTTATAATGAAATCAAAGTTTCATCGAAATCATAGCTTTATGTATGTTTTATTTAACTTTACTTTTGAAAATCGGTAACCCGGTATTATTGTTATGAATGATATTATTGCCATGCTGATAATAAAATCGTAACACTCTTGCAGGAAAATTTCAAAAAATATGAAGACAATATTATTCATCAAATATAAATATTATACTGACAGTAACTCAAGTTAAAAAATTTATTTCAAAATTATAAGTTGATAAGAACTATATTTAAATAATCATCTTTTTGCATTTTTCTATATGTTGCAGGAAGGACTAATTTTTGTAGAGTTCGTAGAAAATCTTTTATTTGCAGGATTTCCCGGCAGTATTCTTTGCAAGCTAGTGAAGAAGGACTTCCTCTATAGTCACACTATATATTAAATTATTACAATTAAAGAATAATACTTACAATTGCAGTTTTCGCTAGATATGAGCCTGGGGAGCTAAGTCGTTTCTAAGGGTGTGCCACAAAGGCAGTCCTAACATATATACTGAAATGACTTGAATTTTATACTTCATATTTTTTCTTATAATTCTTTGTAAAATCAAACAAAAGCGATCGGTTAACCACCCCCTCCCGGTACCCACCCATACAAATGACCAATTTAATCGATTTATTCTTACGTACCTTCTACAAAGATACAAACAAATTGGGTACGCACTCAGCGGCTTGTGACACCGATTCTGGAAACTTCGACACAAATTATTGGTTCATTGTATTACTTTATACTATCTGGCAAAGTTTGAAAATCCACCAAGCAACCACGCCTCTTTTGGTAGCTCCCATTCATAAAAACAAACGATTTAACCCATTTATTACTAGCTTTATTTCTTTCAAATATTAGCAATGAATTCAACCAAATGTTGGCACACGTCATGCGTTTGATAAATTTAATTCTGAGAATGAAAATTGGACCGCAGTATTGAGGACATCGAATCGAGCGAAATTTTATTTTTCCCCTATAAACTCTTATAGGCTTCAGTAGGTAAGACTTTTGCCGAAAGCATTTAATATAGAAGGGCAAAAGGTCTCAAAACTAGCCGACCTAACAAAGAAGACACAAAAAAATTGGGAAAAATTTTCTTTATTTTTAAACATAATCTCCTTTTAGTTCGATACACATTTTTCAACGAAATTCAATAGCTTTTAACCCTGTTTATAGTAAGACCCGCCAAACTGCTTAAAATAGCTATGAATCAATCAGACTTCGCCTTTTCATTGTTAGCAAATCTTTTACCATCGAGCCATTTTTTCAAGTTTAGAAATATAAAATGGTTTGCGAATAGGGTGCGTGATGAAGCAATCCGAACTTTAATTAATCAATTTTGGCCACCGCAATAGTAGATGTGTGCACTGAAGCGTTATCTTGGTCTTGATGAAACAACACTTTCTTTTCGCCAAATGCGGTCTTTTTTCCATAACTTCATCACCTAAACGCTGCAATAAGTTAACATAACTTTCTGGAGATAATCATTAAAATAATCATGGAAACGTCTCCGCCCCCTTTGGACACGATTCTCACATTCCATTCCACCGCTTTAACTGTTCCTTTGTCTCAGTGTAAAGTGGTTGATCCATCTCTCATCCATAGTTACAAATCGACGGTGAAACATAGCCAAACACTCTACTGAAACATTTTCAGGACGCTGCTTTTGCTCTATTGAATGCAAGCGCGGCATCCATCTTGCGCACAGTTTCTTCAAATCTTCGATCAATATATCTATCATTCCAGCTACATCACGTACCTTCAGCCGACAATCATCCACTACCATTTTGTGGATTTTCTTAACTGTGTCTGGCGTGGAAACCCCAATTGGTCGACCACTACGGTATTCGTCTAGGCAGCTCGTAAGGCCTTGTTCAAACTCTGCTAACCAATATTTCACAGCCATAAACGAAGGAGCAGATTCCCCCATAATAGAATCTAGCTCTTCTTTAAAGTTGTTTGGACTGAGACCTTTTAAATGGAAATATTGAATTAAATAACGGTGACCAATTTTTTTCACGTTTACAAATTCACTGAGATTGTTTACTTTTGATGGTTTAAATAAAAACACTAACCAACGTGGTGTCTTGAAACTTAAAACATTTATTTTATAAGATTGCCACTTTTACCAAAATAATTCCTTTCAGACAACTGACACGGATACCGACAATTACATATATCAAAATTATCGATGGATCATTTAGTATCAATCATTAAAATACAACTCTTCAACATCTACTAAATTTTCACACTTATCATCTTAATATTTCACTCGTATATGATTAAAGAACAAAAGCGCTGTGTGACGTAATATTGTGAAACTAAAGTATTTTATTCAACATTATACTTGTGAATTACTTGAATAAAATATTGTTTGCGTTAGAATTTTAAAGCAGCATCATCCATAATAAGTCGACAAGAATTTGCTCTTAAAACTTGGTTTTAAAATTTTGCAACATTCATTAAAATTCTTGTGAATGTGGATCCAGATGATGGTCACATGCTGACACGTTCAAGTTGCATGTCAAATTGCAATAATAACAATAATAAGGCGATCAGCTGACTCATCAGCTGTTTCAACGTCTGTGTGGTACAGACGGTTGTACTGTATATCATAATCCACTGCTCCACAGTACCTAAAACCGTCAACAAGTACAGTTAGCAATTTGAATAATCATAACACTTCCTGCGCTGGCTACTCATTTTTTCGAATAGTGCCCTTTACCCTCTGCAATGGCAGCAAATCTACCACTATGTATGCTCTTATGGACGATGGCTCAACGTCAACCCTACTGGAGGAAAAAGTGGCAACTGTGCTAGGAATATATTTCACAAATGACCCTGTATTCCATGGACGGGTGATATTGTTCGTTTTGAGGATAACTTTATAAGATTCGATTTCAAGGTTTCGTCATCCAAATCTGATCCTAAAATTTACCCTATCAAGCATATACTCGTATACACGGTAAAAAGCCTTAACTTATCGCCAGAAACTATGGTTGCCCACGATATTAAAAATAAATATTCGTAGTTCGAGGGCATTCCTATATGTGGTTGTGAAAATGTTGTCCCTTCAAAGATAGTAGGAGTAAATAATTTGATCTCATTCTTGAAAACTCGAGAAGGCAAGTGGCACCAACCAGTGCTTCAAAAACTAGGTTAGGGTGGACGCTGTTTGGCGCAAGTTCAATCTTAAGTAGATTAAGTAGGTTGTTGTGTATCAGCTTAATGCCCTTACGTTTGGTGTTTCATGGTCTCCATGTATTTCTCATTATGTGAGAGACAAGAATGCGGAAAGGTTTAGCCAAAACGATCCACAGGTTTTGAAAGCGATTACTAAACAACATTATGTTAATGATTTTATTGATTCCACAGATTCAGTTGCTGAAGCAATTGAACTCTCTCTAGGTGTGAGAAAAGGGAGAATATCAAATGCGCAATTGGACATCAAATTCTTATGAAGTTTTGACGGTCCTAGGCGAAACTAATAAGGCTCAAAACAAATTGAACTAATTTGAAAAAATTCTCGGTTTATACTGGGATCCTATTAATGATATTTTTAAGATAAATTTAAAATTTTTAAGAATTCGTCGCCCAAAATTCACAAAAGATATAACATCAACGAAAAGCTGCTTCAAGTTCTGATGTCAGTATTTGGACCGCTGGGATTTGTGACTTGCTTTACGTCTTATTTGAAAACCGTTTTGAAAGATATATTGCGAAGCGGCATTGATTGGGATGAACCACTTAATAATTAACTCAACAGCAATTGGAAAAAATGGCTTACTTATACTCCGAGTATTACCGCGGATTCGATACCACGGTACTATTCACTAAAAGTAAAAAATAAAGACTACTATTGAATTACATACGTTCGTAGATACTAGTGAGGATGCTTATGCTGCAATCTCATATTTTCGAATTGAGTGTGACAACGAAGTCGAGATAAAACTTGTAGCAGCAAAAGATCAACTGATGTCTATTAAACCGAAATTGCGGGAAAAAGATGAAACCAAAAACGTAAGTATATGTTCAAGACTATTTGAGCAGAGAAACAATGAGTTTATGGAACTATGCGAAATCATTAAAAACCGTTGGCTATAGATCAGTTTATGTAGCAAATGGTTCAATTTTTATTAAAAGAAGCGAATTGTCGAAGCCGAGAATAATCAGATGCGCGGAGGAAGTAGACGCATTATTATTGGAAGCAACTACTCATCAACCGAAAAATAGCCGATCGCAGAGAGTGCATGATGTTGATGACGATTCTGATAATTATTTATCACCCAAATGAAATGTATATTTATCATTTTGAGTAGATATAAATTTTTTTTTCAATTTTTTTATTTTTATGAATCAATTTTTTAAATCTTTTGAAGCATTTACGAATCATTTCAATAATCCAGAACACAATATTTTCAGCATTTTTTCTGTAAATATCAGGAGCATATCTTCGATAACTAAATTTAATCAATTTAAAACATTAATTTCAAAATTTTCACATTTGCCTGCTGTTATAGCAGTTCAGGAAACATGGTTTAATCAAAATCTTGTTCAGATTTATAACATACCGGGATATAAAGCTGTACATTGTTGTAGATCTGATAGCTATGGTGGTACCTCTATTTATGTTAAACAAAATCGAATCAAAATTCTATAGATTCAATTATATTGAGATTGAATGACATAAAATCTAATGGAAAGCATATTACTATAGTTTCATTTCATAAGTCACAAAGATGTAATGCACCATGTTTTATTGATTTCTTGGAAAATTTATTTGTTCGCATTGGCCGTACACCCTGCATATTTGTTGGTGACGCAAACATTGACCTATTAAACGATAATTCATCTGCTGAACTTTTAAACCTTTTATCAAGTTATGATATTGTTAGCTGTCATAATTTAATTACGCGTCCGCAGAGTGGAACGTGCATTGATTATGTTTATAGCAATTTACATAAACCTATGGAAATTGCTTCAACAAAATGTAGTTTATCAGACCATAACATTATTTCTTGTAAGGTTCATATAAAGGCGCACACCAAGGAGTTTGTTACAAAAAAATACTTTAAATGTGACTATGATAAAGTAAAAGACCTCATTCAGAATGAAATGCAAGATTTGCCATATACTGGTAACCCGTCGGTTGACACATCTGCTTTAATTAGTCGTTTCAAAAATGCTATGGACAGTTCTACAGCTCAAAAAGAACAAGCTACATGTTTGAAAGACCGTATCACTCCTTGGGTAAACGGTAATTTACAAAAACTGATAGCATATAAAAAGCTTCTGTTAAAGCAGCGAAGGAAAAAGCCAACCAAAAATATTGACGAAAAATTGAAAAGGATTAGCAATATTATTAAGATAGCTAACAATTGTTCTATGAACAATTACTATGTTGACAATCTGGCCAGTATGAGGAACGATCCTAGGAAATCTTGGGTTTTTATTAATGAGACACTTGGAAGAGCATTAGACAAGCAAATCAATGTAAAAAATGTCGATGGTGAATTTGTTGCAGATAATGTTCAGAAAGCTGAAATGTTAAATGATTATTTTGTAAATTCAGTCAATGAATTAAAAGGACAAATAATACAACTCCCTTCGGATACGTGCCATGCCTTTAGAACATTAACAAACTGTAACAGCAGATTTCAAGCTAGAATAACTACGCTTGATGAAATGAGAAATGTCATATCCAGCTTAATATCGGGAAAAAGTCCGGGTCATGATAACATTTCGGCAAAAATTCTTAAGATATGTGCTGATAGTGTGACTCCACGTTTGGTTAACATCTTTAATGATGTAATTTATACTTCACTATATCCCGAAATATTAAAAATCCATAAAATTGTACCAATACCTAAGGAGAAAATATCTACCTCCGTTGATAAATTTCGTCCAATATCAATATTGCCAATTATAGACAATGTCTTTGAACATATTTTGCATACACAGCTCTTTACATATTTCCAAGATAACAATTTGTTAAACGATTTTCAATATGGTTTTAGAAAAGGTTGTGGAACAGAGGAGGCAACAACTAATGTGCAAAATTTCATATGTAAGTCGTTGGATGACGGGTATAGGGGTGTAGTTGGAGTTTTTTATGATTTGTCAAAAGCGTTTGATCTAATTGATCATGACATCTTACTTCAGAAACTTAGATTTTATGGTGTGCGTGACAAAGAACTTTTTCTCTTAAAAAGCTATTTGACGAAGCGGTTACAATTTGTACAAATTGATAATAGTAAAAGTACTTTAAAACCAGTAGAGCATGGAGTCCCCCAGGGAAGTGTATTGGGTCCCTTGTTATTTTCTTTGTATATAAATGACTTGCAAAATATTGACTTATCAGGTAAAATGTTTGTGTACGCTGATGATATTGCTATTTTTTATCCATATAAATATGAAACGGCTGTGAAGCCTTACATAGAACGGGGAGCAAGTCTATTAATAGAGTATTTGCGTATTAATAAACTTTCCCTTAATCCAAAAAAAACGAAATTGATAAGATTTAGGCCACATTGTCGGTTCAACGACAGCTTTAGTATATACGTAGATGGGGAAAAAATTCCAGAAGTTAATTCAGTTAAATATTTGGGATTATATTTTCAAAGTAATCTTTTTTGGACACTGCATATAGAGTATCTAAAGCCTACAGTATCACCTGCCATAGGTTTATTGTATAAATTTAGAAATAAATTCGATCAAAATACTAAGTTTCTAATATTTCAAGCTTTAGTTCAAAGTCATTATAACTATTTAGCTATTATGTATGGTTATAAAAAGAGTTCTGAATTAAAATCACTCCAACTACAACAGAATAAAGCACTAAAAGCTGTAGCAAACTTGCCAATTTCATATTGTACGCTTTCTCTGTATAGAGATGTTTTTCCAACGGTTTTGCCAGTATATGGTTGTTATAAATTAAAATTGCTAATATGTTTTCAAATGTTTGCATAGTATTGGCCATCACACGATAAATTTTTCCCGAAATCAGTATATTTTCAATACGAGAAATAATGACAATTTGAGAGTAGCTATGTGTCGATCTGAAACAACAAAACAGCGTATAGAACATTCTGGTAGTAGTCAGTATAATATTTTACCACAACAGCTAAAATCACTAGAAACACTTTCGTTATTTAAATCTTCAATGAAAAGGTATTTATTGCAAAATATTGAAGAGCTTCTGGTATGAATTTTGAGTTAATATTGAAGTATATGCCAAGAAATTAAATTTTTCATAAATATGTTTGTATTCTTGTATTAAACTATTGTTATTATACAAAAAATTTTGATGTAACTATTTTGCCAACTAGCCTCTATAATGCCATGTGGCGCTGAGGCGTAATTTGTATGAATTTGTATGATATAATAAATGAAAAAAAAAAAAAAAAAAAAAAAAAAAAAAAAAAAAAAA
>JAHXMU010026709.1:2919486-2937296 GCA_019455685.1 Philornis downsi
TAAAAAAAAAAAAAAAAAAAAAAAAAAAAAAATAAAAATAAAAAGTGGCCCCACTTCGATCCATTTCAATACCGCGGCTCGAACTGCAGGCCGCAGTCATGAACAAGGAACAAGGCTGCTGAAAACCATCGGAAGCCATGATATAAAACTACACCGAAAAATATTGTGGACTGATTCGAAAACTGTACTCCATTGGATAATAGGTGACCCAAGGAAATATAAACAGTTTGTAATGCTTCGAATTGCAGAAATGTTTAAGCCACTGAAGTTTCCGATTGGAGGTGGATTCCGAGTGCAATGAACATTGCAGACTTCGCTACAAAATTTCGTCCTCCAACCGATGATTATAAGGAATAGTTCAACGGACCAATATGGTTAAAGAAACCTGAATGGCCCATAAATAATGATGATACCGAAGTAGACACTCACGAAATTCGATCTCGAAATTCAGATATTCGCACCCGAAAATCTTTCTTTGTCTCAATAAACTTTGAGTACTTACGAAAAGAATATCTGGCGTTGCTAGGTGGGAAAAATAATTTAAATGTAAGTGCGTTTCAAAAACTTAATGTTCTTATTGACGATACCATCATCTCTGGATTGCTGAAGAATCTCATCATACTGTCTGGTTAACACTACCTAACTAAGCTGGTTTGTATACACTTCTCGCATATCACTACTTAAACCACGAGAGGGTCTTGAACGAAATTCGGCAAATTGTCGGAGAAATTGTCAATATTGCAAAATAAATTCAACAAAATCTAATGCCCCACAAATGTCACCGATACCGGCTTCTCGTCTTGGAGCTTCTCAACGATCCTTTACACATATTAGTGTCGATTACTTGGGAACTATCTCGGTGGTCTCCGTCAGAAAATCATTAAAGCGGTGGGATTGCATATAGATTGCGCATTCACTGAGCATAAATTCATTTCTAATGTGCTTGCGAAATTTCGTTTCCAGACGCGGCATTTCAGCCGAAATCTACATCGATAACGGAACAAATTTTCCCGGTGCTGATCGTTTTTTAAAAGACTTATCTTAAGACTTGTTTTTCAATTTTAGCAATAGAAACCATCTCTAAAAAGCTAACCAATTCACCGAAAACAGCGGTCGCTTGGGAATTTCTAAGCAGAAAGTCGTGCTTTAAGTTAATATATTTGCACATAACAATCTAGCGATAAGATAAGAATACCCTCATAAGATAGAAGAAGATAAGATACCCCCATACTTTGACATCAAATGAAAATATTTCTGGTTAAGGTACATAATTCAGTCCACTTGACTAAAATGTATATACTGGTTAACACCACGTATTTCACCATTTGTCTTATCGCGAATGTTCTTTTGAGAGGAACAAATTTAAATGCACTTTATGTACCACTTTATGTAACAGTTGTAACAAAGCAAATGTATTAATTAAATGCCACTTACTATACTATTTTAATATGATATTGCAAATATTTTGCCATAATATTACGAGCAACTAGAAAAGAAAGAATTCTTAAAGTTGACTTTGTAATAGCTTTTACTATTCCTATGGAATGTATTTGTTAATTCAATTAACTTCGATTTACTTTATGCACAAGAAATTATTTCCTACATAAAGCAAACTAATGCAATTAGTTGCTTTTGATGCAGTGATTACAACATATATAAAAATATCATAAAACAAAACAAAATTAAGAACGAAAACATAGGTAATGGAAAATGAACCTTTAAATATAAAATAAATAAATACATTAGATTATCTGGGATTAGAAAGCAAGGAAACATTGTAAAAAGAAGCAGTGTATTGACGTATAATCTAGAAATTATTAAAAGAAGGCAAGATATTCTAACGTCAAGTTTTACTGTAATTGCTGTAAAAATAATAAATTTAAATTAGTTAGTGCAAGTTAGTCGTTGGAATATTGTGATCGAAATGGTTTTCATATAATAACATATTCGAATTCTGTGTTTACCTATACAAGGAAAATCGACTTAAGGGGTGTCAGGACAAGGTAGGGTTTATTCGTGATTATCGTTGTCCTCATTTAGACATATATTTACATCGAATGTAAATTTTAAGATTCTGTGTAGCCCACAATTTACAGTGATTTTTTAAGGCTGCAATTTTGAACAAATTGTGTAATATCTCTTAATATTAATGTAAGCAAGAATATGCATTTTATAATTTTAGTTTACGTATCTTGTTGCCTAAACATAATTTAAAAATTCCATTTGTTTCAAAAGATATATTAAATTTCCATAATAACGGGGATGTGTAAAACGCTCAATAACTGAAAACTGCTAAATCTGTGTTAAATTGTTTTTCTTTGTAAGCACAAAATTAATTTGACAAATGTGATGTTATTATGTCAGTGGGGCGATTTCTATGATGTGTTATTTAGCGTGGAGTTTTTATCTTTATTTGTTTCAAGAGAATCTCAAAGGAAATACCACATACCTTCACTCCAAGATATGAATGTTCATCATTCGGTACGACAAAAGAGTTATAATTATTTGCTAAAACTTTCAACAGCTTAATATTTTGTCGGGTCGTGGTCGGGAATTTTAAATGGAGGTATCTTTTCTGATACGTCCCAGACTAATTGACCGATATAAACAGCCGCCTTTTCTCTGTCATTTCTAATAGCAGGCTGCGGTAAGCTAAACTTTATTTATTGTTTGGGTTGATAATGCTTGATAAAAATGTGGAAACAATCGACAAGCTAATAATATTCCATATAAAAGAATAAATCTCACTGAGATTAGAGAGATAAAAGAATAAATCTCACTAGAGAGTTATTCTTTTGCTGTTATACAATAACCATACCCACAACTAGGGTTGTTCCCTACAAATGTATACAAATTAGGGTGACTCCTTCTCGAATTCATTAAATTATATACGAGTATTATATATACTTATATATATACTAAACGTGCATATTTTAAAAATAGATTAAAAAATAAATACAAAAGGTATGGTTAAAATAAATCTAAGGCATTGTAGAGTAATAAATGGAGTTTATTTATTAAAAATATCATTATCTAAATGGTGGTGGTCTAACAGCAAACGAAAATTATTGAAAACTTTCTTCAGTAATACTGGTGTAATGGCTGCCATTCCACCACGGATATTCTCCTTGAACTGAACGATGTTTCTTGGATTATTACTGTAGACTTTGTGTTTGAGGTATCCCCACAAAAAAAGTATGGACTACGTGGGGGCCATGGGATATCACCTCTTTTCGAAATCAGTCTGCCAGGGAACATCTGCTTCACCAACGCCATGGAGTCATTTGATGTGTGACAGGTAGCTCCATCTTGTTGGAACCAAGTTCTGGAATTCACTATTCTTGAACTTTCAATTTCTGGAGCCAAAAATCCGCCCGATTTAGATGGCAAAAATATTATAAAAATTCCAAAAAGGTGTAATTGTTTCAATGTTGTATTTGTGTATACAGCACCAAGTACCCCCAATTCCGACCTTACTGGACTAGACGATGAAATGGCTTATGGGTAAATAAGAAAACACAACGAAAAGTCATTTTTTCATACGTGAAAATTCACAATTTTCAGTGTTTTTTAACAATTACGTCCGTGGTTGGTGCGATTACTTACAAAGTTTATGAGCTATAAACACACTTTGCGGTATCTATCATTTATCATCACGTACAGATTTTACTAACTAAGGAAATGGTATAGTTATTGAAAATAATTTGACTTAAAATTAGAGCTTAGAATGGGTTGGGGACGTCTCCTGAAGTCGTCGGAAAATGTCCAGCCTATTTACCAAATTGAGCGAAACCCGGATATGTTTTACTTTTTTCCATCATATTATTCGAATTTCCGAAATATGTAATTAAAAAATATTTGTACTGTACGTTAATACATATTGTATTATCACCAGCAAAATATTTACATATACGAGTATATATTTGCGGTGCTCATTAACTGATCATCAGCATTAACGACGATCGGGATTGACTAATCATCGCCAAAGGACAAATGTCTTAAGGTAGAATCACGAAAATTGGGATGTATAAGGAGGGGATAAGAGGGGATTTTTTCAAAATTTGTACTTTCAGAGAATTTGTGCTTTTAGGATGAAAAGGAACAAACCTGGTGTCACCGCCCAATTCAAAGAGGCAGAGCTAGAATTATGAAAATTGCTATCCATATCACTTTACAGAGCATAAGAATTGTACATTCTTTTAAAATACGAAAAAATAATCACCCATAAAAGAAAAAAAAAAACTCCGTTAGAATTTATTCTATTAAGCTGAGAAAATAATATCGGTAAACGAGCCCGTTTTATGACATTTTTCATCACTTTTGTCAGAACATATTGTTTCTCTCATTTCTGGCGAGAAGTCTGAAGTTTGTTGAGCCCGCGACTTAAAAAACCCGCATAAAAGGAAGTCCGGAACGGTTAAATCGGGTGATGTGGCCGGCCAGTGCAAATGACCAAACGAGAGATTAAGCGACCCGGAATGCTTCCTTCATAATATCGGTTGTGGCTGGAGTAGTGTGCGCCGTTGCAGCGTCCTGTTGGAATCACATGTTCTCCAGTCCCAATTCATGCAATTGAGAGAGGAAAAATTCGGTAATCATGGCTCTGTGGCCCTCGACGTTCACAGTCGTAGTTTTGCCCGAGGCGTTCTCAAATGGCCCGATGAATCCTCCAGCGTGAACAGCACAAAACGCAGTGACTTTCGCCGATACGCGGATTTTCGGTCCCCCAGAAACGATAATTTCGTTTATTCACGTAACCGCTAAGATGGAAATCAGTCTCATCGCTCTTTATGATTTTTGATGAAAAATCGTCCTCTTCATTGAGATTCAGGATGGCTTGAGAGTAGGCTACACACATTTGGCGGTAAACACTGAACAGCTGATGCAGTGTCTGCACTTTGTAAGGGAACATCTTCAAATCACTCAACAAAATTCTGCGTACGGCCCGCAGGCTAATGCCCAATTGCATGGTACATCGTCTGGTCGAAGTTCCGGGCTGCTCTTCGACATCTTGAGCAACAGTAGCGAACGGCTGCTCCGCGCACGGCCAGCACTGGGAACATCTCTTATTGCTCCAGTTCTTTCAAGGCGAGTGGCTAAACACAACAGTGTTTGTCCAGTTGGTGCTGAACGGCCAGGAAATTTGCGAAGAAATTCACGCTGAGCAACACCGACGAATTGTTGCAATTATTCCGCGTTCTTGAGGAGTAAACTGAATCATGGCTAGTCATTTTGTTTTCTGAGTTTGTTTACTTCACAAATGTGAAAACTTGAAAAAAATATACCGTTTCCCATCTTGTAAATTCAGTGGGTTAAATGGTGGAAGTGTATGAAAATGATACTATTATTCACAACAAACGATTCACCGTAGACTGATATAATTAGGAATCTCCAGTGCGGCATAGGCGCATAACAGGTACCGATTTTTTTTCAAAATTTGTGTATTTATAGATAAGAACGGAAGAAAAATGACATCTTCATTTAAGACAAAGGGCTGAAATTAAAACCGGCAACATTTTATTTACAGAATAGGTGCGCATCAGGAGAAGCTACAACGCAATTCTTGTCTTCATATCTAAATAGGGGTAGAAAAGGGACAAAAATAGTACCAACACTCATAAATATGATATACGATACTTTACTTATATACTGTGGTCGTGCTCCAAAACAATATTTGTGGCTTTAGGGAGTAAAACCAAAAAGACTGAGCCAAAAATGTAAACAACGCCAAGAACAAAAGGGTAAGGCTAGAAGCATGGAATATTGCGTAAAAATTCATTTATTAGCGTAGGCGACGAATGAGAAGGGATTTAAAAATTTGTTACCTTAAAGAGGTAAAGCATGAAAGAGTGGTGTTGTCATCGCCCAAGACATGCGGCTGCTATTCTAATTAGTGAAATGAACGTATTCATTATTACTACTATTGCAAACAGTTAAAAAGGAGTACAAACTTAGTGCACTGGATTGGAACAAATAACTAAAGTTAGGGACATGAATTTTAGATTTAATCTAAAAGGTAAACGGACGATGAAGTCAAGTTTGTGGAATTTCCACTTTCAGAACAAAACGGGTCATAAAGGCGTCAAAAATAGGACTACACTGTGAAGAAAGACTGAAACTGAAATCATCAATACACCCCTTTTAGATTGTTGTCGCTCAATGAATTATTGGGAGCTCAACAAAATGTGGGAAATGAGTGTAGCAAATCCTTGATTAAAACATAGAATTCCGATTCGGAGAAATTGACAAACTCTTCGTTGGCAGTCCTAATTAATTTTCTAGAAAACTAAACTTCCGCGTAAACTACTTTACTTAAACTGCTAAATCACGCGGACAAAGCGCCTGGTACCTGGTAGTAAGCAACTAAAGAAGAAACTTTTTCGAAAAATTTGAATTGCATTTTTAGCATAAATGAAAAAGTTGAATTTTTCAAAACGATAAAGTTTGAAATGTTTACATTTCTTTTATGTTATTGTGGCGATATTGTTTGAAATAACGCTATTTTCTGGAATTGGTACACTTTACTAACATTTACTGGTAAAAAAAAATCAGAAAAGGCGTGGAGAATATTTTGAGTACCAGAATCTTCCAAACCACCAACAAATTATTTCTTTTAATGAGTTACCCCATTCGCTTTACTGCATTCATTTCCAAATACCTTAAGTAGTAGGTTATCATTTGCAACTGAATCATGAATTTCTGTATTATATTATCGCATGACTTTACACATTTCCAGTTGAACATTTTGTATGTTTATAACTAAGAGATTTTGAGACTTTCGAAATGTCAAAATAGCAGCTTAGAGTAATCAGTTTTATACAGTTTTATATACAAAATATATACCACTAAATTCCAAGACATTCAAAGAAATCCCTTAATGTCATAATCTGTATTAGCGAATGATCGTTAGTTAACGACCTCACAGCTAAAAGCCAAACCTCTCGAAATCGTTACCGAAATGCAAACGAAATATCCGATTTCCTTCCAAAACAATAAAATTGAAATACAATAAACAGAAGACATTTCTAATTATTTTTTTAAGCTTTCAACGTTTTTGTTTCATCGTATTTTCTTACGGCAATCCTATAAGGAGTTCAGTCAATGTTTGTAAAACAGACACGTACTATGTCATGTCCTTGACAGGCACAAAGGATAACGATGGGAAACCAACAATAAAAATTCATTTCGGATAAGTTGTATGAGGTCAACATTCTGACCTTGTTCGTCGCCCTTTTCAGGCAATTTAATGATAGCCGAGCCCAAATATGAAACATTATTAGCTTTTCTTTCTCATAAAGCGACTTTCGAATAAAATGCTGAAAGAGGAAAATTATTTGTTTAATGATTGAGTGAGTGTACGATAATTCAATATTAGTATGCATGACTTATGTATGTTTTTTAAAGCTAAATATACAGTTGAATATATAATGTTTCCAAATCATATCAATAGATTTCGTGTTTGCAAAATTTATAATGCATTATTTATTTATTTAGTTACATTATAGCTACATGAATTTTTTCAATTTTGTAAACTACGCTATTTTTTAGTAGAGTTTTCAATATAACTCATAATATAAATTATTCTGGTGCATATAAGGATATAAGTTATATTGGCTTTGTATATAAAAAAATTGTATTTAAACCTGATTACACAACAGCTAAGGTCGATTGGAAATAAATGCGTTGGAGAATCGATGTGAGTGTTGGCTATTTTACCTAGTTGTAGTTGTAAGAGAAAAAATGTTCATAGCCATTCCACTGTGACTGTTTCCATAATAAAATGTAAACCAAATTTCTTAGACTTCGCCCTCACATTATTTTTCGCAGAATTTTTTTTATACCCTTTTCAAAATATCAAACTTATGGTCTAAAATGAATGAAATAAATAGGATCCAAATCCTCTTCCAATTTTTCAGATGATCAGTGATGAAAATAAACCTACATCGGGACTTTCCGTATATCTGCAGAAGTTGAACCTGAAAACTCCAAACTGACATAAGTTTTTAAATAGTTGCACTGAAATATCGTCACCTAAAATCCTTTTATTTTGGCGCAATAAGGGCGCGGTGCTTTGCTTCGCTGTTATCAACAAATGTTCGAACTTAACACACAATAAAGAAGCAAAATTATAACTTAATGTAGTTCCGGCCCAGAAATTGTAAAGAAATCGTTAGTTTTAGTTAAGTCATTCACTGAACTTAACTTAACTTAACTTTAACTTAAATATACATCCAAAGGTTTGAACTTACAGGAGAACATTGATGTTTGCAATATCGGATATATAGTACGTACTGTACACTAAGTGGCGTGATAATACAGTATATTTTTATACGCAGAACTGAGTCCACTAAAAGCATGATCTGTGCCAAAATTGACTGAATTCCGCGCACCTTCTTTAAAGATATGAACCTAAAAATATACGTGCTAAATCGGTTGTTTGTATAAGATGTACCAGAACGGGCATGCTGACATCTTTCGATTTTTCGAATTTTAACAACTATTGAAAATTAATTCAGTGGACACTTTTTTGTCAATTTAATGCCTCTTACAAATTAGAAATCAGAAGGGGTGTGGCAATGTTGGCCATTTTTATTCTTGCACGATACTTTAGTGAGTACATCCTTACCTTGTAAGAAATTTATTGTAATGGGGTGTCAAATATCAATTTAGTAATATTTGGTCATTTATGTGGGAGGTAACAGAAGGGGCATGATTAATCGGCGTATGATTAATATACAAAAACTTAGGTTGTTGGAGTGAACGATTTAGAAATTGCAGGCGAAAAATTAAATTTCCAAAAGTCGGGAAAATATGCAAAAAATGCAAAATATTAGACTGCACCAAACATCAAGGAGTTTCCTAAAAATGTACAATAGTTATCGTGCCTACAAGCTATGTTTGATCAAAATATATTGCATACTTTAAACACTTCTTCTTGGGCATAAGTTTGTTGGTCATACCATTTCTTACGGTAAAAGTAGAAAGAGCAACAAAAAAAAAAAAAAAAATCAAATCTTTAAAACTTTGAGATTGTCATCAGTACAATATTTAAAAATTTGCCTGAACTCAAGACAACTGATTGCATATTTTACTTTGTATTGCACATTTTAGTAAAGAATACACGTGTTAAATTGATCATTTGTAAGGGAACAAATGGATACAATGGACCAAAATTTAGATTACTGGGAACCACTAATTGAAAATTATATAAGAATTGAGTTTCGAAAAAATTTCCTAATACAGGGTGCCCGTCGGCAAGGTATACTACTTTGTTTGTTTATAATTTTTGACTAAATGCAAGAGAATGAATCCTATATTGATAAATGTTTTATTTAATGTCGGCAATTATGTATAGAATACAATATCAGATAAATGTCCGCCTCTATTAGCCTCATAAATGCGAGTCCTTTTGAGTACAATTTTCATTACATTCTCACACATTTCACGCGGTATTTCATTAATTTCATCACGAGTATTTTGTTTGCTTTTCAGATATCCCCACAAAAAGAAGTCCGGAGCAGTCAAATCAAAAGAAGTCTCGCAGTAATTCCATCCTAATCCTTGCCATATGCAATGTGGAACCATCTTGTTGATAGCACATGTTAATTAAGCCCAAAGCATGCAGTTGTGGCGTTAACAAATTTTCAATCATATCACGATATTGCTCCCCATTCACAGCTACAGTTACGCCGTTTTCAGCTTCAAAGGAGTAAGGTCCAATGATTCCTCCTGACTAAATTGCACACCAGACTGGATGCAAATGTGAGTGATGAATAATTTAAAACATATGTTTTAAGTTTCATGGCGGTACGTTGTTTAGTATTTTTACTTGAGTTATTAAAAATAAACGATTTCAGTGAATAAATAAACATGAAAGTACTTGGCCACTGTTATGTAATCCAATATTCAAAGGTTTCAGTCCAATACAAGTTAAACCCGAGGTAGATTCCACTCTGGAGGAGTGTGCTCCTTCGTTTACGCATGTAAAATACTGGATGGCAGAGTTTAACGAGGCCGTACGAGCTGCCAAAACGAATACCAGACACAGTTAAGGAAATCCACAAAATGGAGCCGACTATCGTCAGCCGAAGGTGCTTGAGCTAGATGATAGGTTTTTCGAAACGTGTGTATAATTCCGCTTCGAACTATTATATATGTGATAATGGGCTGTATTTGCTCAAAGTTTCCGGAATTTTAATGCAACGCTGCGCTAAGGTGAGCAAAAACAGTGTCTTAAAGATGTTTCAGCGGAGTGTTTGGCGAGTTTTTGCGTCGATGGATAACCACGAATGAGACATTGGTCTACCAGTTCAGACCTGAGACAAAGCAACAAAGAATCAGACTGGAATGACAGAATCGTGTCCAAGGAAGGCGAAGACGGTTGCATCTGCAGGAAAGGAAAATACAATCAACGGCGAATAATATGCTAATTTATTGCAGCGTTTAATTGATCAAAGTACGTATGTGATGAGAAAGAAAGTGTTGTTACATCAAGACAATGCTACAGTTCACACATCCACTATTGCGATGTTAACTGATAAGCTAGAGTTCGAACTGCTTCATCAAGCAATTTATTCGTCAGATTTTCTACTTCCAAATTTGAAAAATGGCTCGATGGTAAAAGATTTGCGAGCAATAAAGTGGTGAAATCTGCGATTTATAGCTATATTAAGAAGTTTGACAGTTCTTACTATAAACAAGGTATAGAAGCTATTGTATGTCGTTGTAATAGGTGTAAGAGATTATGTTGAGAAATAAATAAAATATTTCCCAACTTCTTTGTTATGTCGACGACCGCTCTCGTGTTCTGCATCAATGGATTCAGACAATACATATTACGGGTTATACATTTTTCGGTTTCAAAAGTAAAGTTAAATAAAGCACACATTAAGCCATGATTTTGATAAAAATTTTATTTTATTATAATGCTTGGACCTTGCCATTATGTACGAAATATAGTGTCATTTAAATGACCCCCTCAGGATTGGTTGCAGCAGTGGACCCTTTTGAGGAAGTTTTCGGGCACTTTTTTCACATTTTTTTAATTGTTGGTATTCAAATACTCCAACGTTTTAGAATTATTCGTGTTAAAACGGTTTTTGACGTAGTCCCATAAAAAAAAAGTATAACGGCGTCAAATCGTTGACCTTAGTGGCCAATTGATATCGCCAAAACATGAAACTATGCCTTCTGGAAACTTCTCATGCAATAAAGCCAAAATCGGCCTATGTCGCCGTCTTGTCTTAACCACCTATTGTCCAGTTCATAATTTTCAATTGCAAGACAAAAAAAGTGGATTGTCGTACGGTCATAGAGCTCCGAATTGATGGTATCTCTTCCAAAAGCGCCGTTTTAGAAAAAGTAAAAAAAATAATAAACAGTTCCTTTTTTCCTATGCAATGGCTTTTCAATAATCACTTTTGGGTTTTCCAATGCTCATATGCGACGTAACCACGGAATGAGAAATGAGCTTTGTCTCTGAAGAAAATTTTGTTGGAAAAATCTGCATTAAAAGCCTGTTGCTGTACCACACAATCAGTAAATCCACGGCTTTGTGAATGGTCAGCCGGCTTTAATTGTTGCGTGAGTTGGACTCTATATGGATGGAGCTGAAAATCCAAATGAAAAATGCGCCATAATCAGCCGTAAAATAGGCCCAACTCCTGAGAACGCCGTGGAATCGACAAGTTCGTGCTATCCGCCACACGTTCACTAACAGATGCGATATTTTCGGCAGAGCATGCATTGCGATGATGCAAAGGTTAGGCCACATCTGTAACGTTTTTAGTCTTTTCAAAGTTCTTTATAGTCCTGCCAATTGCTAAGTCGATTGTGACGACCATTAAGTCGATTGTGACGTTCTTCGGTTGTAAAACAATCCATATGTATAAACGGTCTTTCTCTAGATTAATAACACTTTAGATGACAAGTCTTCAACATTTTGTAATACATATTTCTCGAAAGAAGTTACTATTGCTAGTCGCAGAAAATTTCAGAATCCATTAGTTTTTGTGAATAATATATGCGATTTCAATCTGCAATTGTTGTTTTGTTATACAACTTTTGCTCAATTTGGGAAAAACATTATGTTCTTTTATTAGCTTATGCGGTCACATTTATGTAATGGAGTTTGATTTGTTAAATTTGGGAAAAGATATTTAATTAATTATGTATAGATATGTTCCCATCATAATATGATGAATAGGTGATTGGCGGATGTGGCACGTTCTCTACAAAATTGTGCTTGATCCAGATAAAGCGTATACTCAAAATTATTTTAAATTCCCCGTATGGCGATGTATTAAAATGCGAACCAAAGTGAATCGTATTGAATATGGTTAATACAAAGTAGCATATTAAATGAGTAAAACAGAAACAATGTCACTTGTTTCCGACTAATGAATTGTGGGAGAGCTTCTCACATTCAATTAGATTGTACGTTTTCTATTTCTAAACTTGCTATAGTTTAACTCAGGTTTTAGTCAAGTTTAGGCTCACTTAATTTAACAGCGATTCCTTATGTCAGTTTGAAAGTTTTTTTTGTCAAACACATTCAAGTTACTGTTGCACAAATAAAAACCGTTGGTTTCATTGGGACACGAACCAGCGATTATATGCACAGGGCGGGCACATAAAAAAAAATTATTTATTTTTTCGCACCATAACCTACTTCGACATGGCCCATTCATAATAGTTCATGATGGTCGCTGACACGATTGCTATACGGTCTATTAAAGCATGTATTCAAGCAAGATCTTGTTAAATTCCATTTCAAAAATGTTGTTTGTTGAGCGTATTAACAAGGTGTTAAGAACATTTTAATTAAATATTATATGACGTATTTCTTATTTTTGTAGGTGGTCTTTCCCTTTTTTGTCGCAGATCTTCTCTCCCTCGGATAATCTCAAAGGATTGATTAATAGATTTTCGAGTATAGTGAGAACCTAAACCAATTTTACCGCTACATTTTAGAACTACAGTAATATACATAAAATATAAAACGTTTCGACCCGTGAAAACTTTACGACCACCCACTTGATTTTATAGGCCAGCATAAAGTCGTAAAAATGAAATGCTATAAAAAGCTACTTCAACTGTACTACAGGCAAAGGCTCGGGGCAATATAGCTTTCAGGAAATAGAATTCAATTTTCGTGAATTGCTAAATATTCCATAACGGGTTATCCGTTTAGTAGTTAAAAACCGCCGGTCTAAGAAAGCTGCCAGCTGTTAAATACCTGTCATATGAAGTATTATTTATTTAGTGAAAGGTTTGACATGTACGAATATGGATCGTTTGACAACCGAAGAAAGCGTAAAAATAGTTAAAACTCACTACAAAAGTGGTGATTCAAACGTAGGCTTTCAATATAACAGCATTTTCTTTAGTGATGAAACTCATTTCTCACTCAGTGGTTCCGTCAACAAGCAAACTTATCGCATATGGGGCTTGGAGAACGCTGAAGTGAATGTGGAAAATCCATTGCATCCGGTAACAGTGGCTGTTTGGTTCCCATTATGGTTTGAAGTTGTCATTGGGCTATATTTCTCCGAAAATGACGTTGAAATCAAATCGGTCAAGTTAAATCAGAGCGCTATGGACGTATGATAACTGACGACATATGCGGCGAAACGGTAGGGCGAGCCACATAACACGACCGGTTTTGTAAGGACTGTAAAGAGACTGTAAGCGCTGTAGGTGTGGTCAAACCTGTGCATTATCGCAATGTACTCACTATCAAAAATATTGCTTCTGTTAGTGAAAGTGTGGCGGATAATTGGAATAATTCAATTCAGAGCACTAGGGTCGTATGATAAAGAATATGAACTGGACGATCACACAAGATGGCTTCTCTTGAGGAGTTTCCAGAAAGTGTAATTCTACGTTTTGGCGATGTCAATTGACCCCCAAGATTATGCAATTTGACGCCGGTAGACTTTTATGTGGGGCTACATCAAAGACGATGTTTACGTGAATAATCCCAAAACGTTTGAGTATTTGAATACCAAAATTCCTCAAGTTATCGCCGAGATACCAACCGAAATGTGTGAGAAAGTGGGCGAAAACTACCTCAAGATGGTCTACTGCTAAAACCAATCCAGAGGCGATCATTTAAATAACATTGTATTTCGTACATAATGACAAGCTCCAAGCATTATAATGAAACAGAAGTTTCATTGAAAACATAGCTTTATGTGTGCTTTGTTTAACTTGGCTTGTGAAACCGTAAAATGGATAGCCCTATACAAGGTTAAAAGTTGCATATTGTAAAAATAATAAAAAGTTCATGAATACAATAAAAATGTTCCCGAAAAGTTATACCTAAACTGAAACTTTGGCAGTGAAATTGTGGACATGCGACATTCAATACTGGCTCTTTAAATGTAAGGCCACTTATATAAGACTGCGCGTGCAGACGATATTTTACTACAATACAAAATTTAAGTTATTTTCACAGTCGTTCCTTTTGCAAACGTTGTGAAAAGCAGGTGCACATATTTTCCATAGGCAATCGCAAAGCCGATGTGGTTGTGAAAAGGAGCCATGAGGAAGCCCAAGAGAAAAGTAACTTTGTACTTTAATGTAAATAACAAAAACTACCACAGAAATTTCTGTTAGGAGAGCTGATTTACATACGTATACCTTCACCCAACGTCCTTTTGCATTGGTGTAAAAGTATATGGAGTGCTGCAAATGCATCGTAAATCGTTAGGTTATTATCAACAAATGCTGTGAACTAATGCACAACCTTGCATTTACTACAATTGCATCAAGGATACGAGTATGAATTCAAACGCAAAAGGGCTATACAGGGTGTCTGTCTCCACTTTGTTTTACTGCCATTTTGGTAAACATTAATCTTGACAATTCATATTTTTCAGCCGTGAAGTAGAGACGTGGCAAATTTATTATGGAAAAATATTCGATAAACCAACGTGTTTTCATTGTTAAAACATTGTATCAAAATCGATTATCTATTACTGTGACGATGAAAAATTTACGCGACGTGCCAACAAGACGCACCATTTATCGTGTAGTGAATGATTTCGAAGAAAAAGGGTCTGTAGTTGATAGGACAGAACACTTTCTGCTCAAGAAAGTGTTCAAAACAATCCATTAACCTCAATTCGACGCCGTGCTCAGGAGTTTGGTCTTCAAAGAACAGCTTTGGCCACAATTTTGCACAAGGATTTGCATTTGTTTCCATTTAAGATCCAGTTGATACAAGAGCTTCTTCCACAAGACCATTTACGCCGCCGTACATTAGCCAATAGGATATTACAGCTCGCCCATGACAACCCCGATTTTCATGAAAAAATCATAATGAGTCACGAGGCACATTTTCATTTGAATGGATATGTGAATGAACAGAATAGACATTTCTGGGCAGTGGAAAACAATCAAATTATTTATCAGTCTCCTTTGCATCCATTAGAAGTGACAGTCTGCTGTGCAATTTGGTCAGGAGGAATCATTGGACCATAATTCTTTGAAACTGAAAACGGCGTAACGATATCGGAGCGATATCGTGATATGATTGAAAACTTTTTAACGCCACAACTGCTTGCTTTGGGCTTGATTAACATGTGGTATCAACAAGGCAGTTCCACATCGCATACAGCCGGGATTACAATAGAATTACTGCGAGACCTCTTTCCACAGCAAGTTATTTCAAGAAATGGTGATTTGACTGCTGTGGACTTCTTTTTGTGGGGATATCTGGGAAGCAAGGTTAAACAAACGAACGCTTGAGCAACTCAAAAAAAAAAAAATATTCGTGATGAAATTAATTAAATACGGCGTGAAATGTGTGTGCAATGAAAAATGTGCTCAAAAGCGCCCGCATTTGTGAGGCTAACAGAGGCGGATATTTATCTGATATTGTATTCCATACATAATTGGCATTAAATAAAACATTTATCAATATAAGATCCAATCTCTTTCATTTAATCAAAAATTGTAAACAAATAAAATAGTACACCTTCCCGACGTGCACCCTGTAGTTGGATGTCCCCACGTTTTCCATGAAAATAGCATTAAATATGCCCGGGAAGGCTTCACACACTGCACGAATGTGGCCATTCTCCGCGTAGAATATTTAAGGAGTTGGCATCATATATTTGAATTGATACTTTGTCATCTAGAATGGACCATAAGAGAAAATCGATTTGGTCCGAGGAATATGTGAAGAAATGAAACTGGAAACTTTTTCTTGTAAAACGGGTTAGGTTTACGGAATTTATCGAATGGTGCCGAGTCTTGTTGGAAAGTCCAATGATTTCTACCGAATTGTTTATGTACGCAAGAGTACAAAGCATCGTTTAAAATCTTTTCACGATATATTTGTTGGTTTCGTTTATCCTGTTCAATGAAAATGAGTAGTGAGCATCTTATGCCACTTGCACTTGTTTCGGTCTCAGAAAATTTATCATCACCGGAGATTTGTAGTTCATCAGATTTGTCCAAAAGTGGGTAGATTCATTTGCAATTCTGTCGGTCTTATGTATGCCAAATTTGACGGAATCAATTTGACGGAAGAAACAACCACTTGTAGGAAATGAAGCTAATAATAGAGAGAAACTGGAAGGTTCGTGGTTAACCGATAGATTTTATTAGAATTGTTCATCAAAGCAACTCAATAAAATTAAGGTCACTGCAGACTACGAAGTAGGAGTTACAGGAAAAACTGAATTTTAAGAAGTCGCAAATTTTCGTACTAGAAGCGACGATATATCCCAATTGCAATCCTTGCCCACAATTTAGAAAAATGTTTGGCTGTGCCACGTTTTAAAAAAATTACATTTACAGCAGTTATCGCCCCCACCAGCCAGCCAGACTGATGGGCATTGCTCAATGGACTTTAAAACCACGTAACACGTTTGATCTGAAGATAATTGGTGACGCTTCCTCCTGGGTGCTACATCTTCGCAGTATAACTATTTTATTTTGTAAACAGTTCATAGCTATTGATTCGCTAATAAATAAAAGATGATGTGTTCTTTATGTACTTGTACGTCAGCATAGCGTCGTTACCATAAGTTGGATATTAAAAAGTACAAAAAAATAATTTTGCATCTTTCGCTGAACAAAACCTTCAAATTAAAAATCTGTCACTTGAAACTAACGGCACAACGCAGTTTTAATTGAAATCAAATATTTCTAATTCTTCATTTAATGTGAAATTTGTCGGCGTTACATTTCTTTCACTTACAGTTAATTGAAAACCTCTTGGCAGTAACTAGAGGAAGCGTTCTTCTTATAAATAGAATTGGCCTGAAATAAATTAACACTTAATGCCAACAATTGGTAATAAATTTTCTATAGCTCCCTGTCAGCATTTACAACATTGAAAATGTGAAAATGGTTCGTTGATAGGCAGCATTTCTGCTTTCATTCAGATACTTAAAGCTGCAAAATCTATGGACTGTGTTCACAGGTTTTCGAAAAATGATAATGAATATTTCAACTTTGCTTGTTAATGATTTTTTTAGGCATAAAAGTGCGCTATTATAAACGCACGTAAATCTTTGCGTAAAGTTTTTTGTCTATCAATATTTATTTTTTATTAATGCTGAAGAACATTAACGAATAAATAATGGAAATGAAATCGGTTTTAAATAAAGCCAAATTTAAAGAAAATGCTACTACGTATCTCACGTATTTAATTAGTTTAATAGTATTAAAGTTTTTAGCTCACTGCTTCCATTTACAGACAATGTTTCTGACGAGACACAAGTTGAGGACACAATTGATCGAACATGAATCGTATACAGGGTTGCCCATATTCGACGGACCCATCTGGCAACGCC
>JAHXMU010026709.1:2937696-2950879 GCA_019455685.1 Philornis downsi
TGAATTGGCATGGAAGATCAGTTGGAGTTATCGAAATTCGTGGGATAAGGACTTCCTCTCCTTTGAATTTGTCCCTGATGATCGTCGCTTGAATCACATTGTTCATCAGTTTCTTGATGGACAATTGCGTACCATTGCACAATTTCGGATGATTCAGATTCCGCAACATGGGTATGATCGATCCTACCTTCAGCTGTAAATTATGCGGCGGAGTTCCTGGCACATCAAGCGAGTTCAAAAATTCCTTCGGATAGTTTGTCGCTTCATCCTAGTCGGTCACTCTGTCAAAAGATTTGTACGAATACAGTTTTCCAGCGATTTGACTTTGAATAACTAAATTCAAGCTATCGACGTCCTTACTCTTAGCAGCTGTTATTGCCAGTTCACTAATCTAATCGAAATTTGTATAATGCCGGGGAACACTTTGGTGATGAGTTCCTCCTTCGACAATGTGATGTGGTGATTGTGCAACGCGAACTTGTGCAATATGGGCACGAATCCATTCATTTTGTTCAGCGCGTTCCTCTTGCGTTTAATTATCACAAACATTCTGACTAATTATTGCACGACATGTACGACGTCCAAGGTTTGATTGTCTAATAGGTGGAATTAGTCAAGCAAATAACTCTCCTTGAAATAGAATAAAGTCGTTGTTGACTAATCCTATTAAAAAGAAAATTATTAAAAAAAAAACTTACGAAATGAATGTATCGCAATAAATGCGTGCAATCCAATAAGATGACCTAACTTTTTATACGCAAACTTATTTTCTGAAAAAATGATCGAATTGATAAATATTGCACTGAATTTCAATTGATCGTACCGTTTGTACCATTTACTGATGTGATACGCGATATATGAGTATCCGAAATCAGCGTAATAATAGGTAAAACTCGAATCAATTGTAGCAGGAAATATAGCACATTTGTTTAATAGAAAATGACAATGCGAAAAGTGCACCTGTCAAATTGCGCTCATTCTAAGTTAACGTTTAACGCCATCTACGGGGTTGTGGCATTAAACGCAGCGCAGCGCCATCTGTTATTTATCTCGTTAACTTCTCCAACCAAAATTCACGCAAAACATATTTTATCACAATAAATTTCATAATTTTCTGAACTTTACAACGAATTTTCCAAATTTACACAGTCCAAAATCAAACAAATTGAAAATTTTCCGGAATTTTCCGAGTTTTCCACTAACAGTTTTCTATTTTGAAATTCGGAAAGCCATTCCGGAACAATTGCATACAAAATTCCATACAAAAAATCCATTTTCGATTTTTTCAATTTTCCCACTTTTCCGGAGGGTTTCCCCAAAATTTTCTTACGTAAAAACCTTCTCCAGGCAATTACGAACAACTGAGAAAAAATTTGAGACAAATCGGCCCAGCCGTTCTCAATTAATGAATTACTATACATTTTTCACACCATTTATATATATATAGATAGCTTGATCTTCATGTGACTGAATTAATCGGGATTCTAATATCCGTTGGCTGTTCCCTCAATACGATTTGCTCGATGTTAAGGACTTTCAATCACTCGAGAATTTCTTGATCTTGTAGCCGTACGGCCTCTGCGACCAATGTTCCTACGTCTGATTGGCGGCATCTCACTCACTTATTATGAAAGTTAATTGAAAACAAGATCAATACTATAATCTAACACTGTTTCTGACCGAAATTCATTTTTATATATAAGAGAAGAGAGAAGAAGAAGAAAAGAAAATGTTCTTCGTTTTTTCTTATAAAAAAAGTTATTGCTGAAATTATACTCACCAACACCTATATTAGATTGCACAAAAAATTTGAGCGCACGGTTAACTGTATTTTAAAATTTTCACTTTTTGCAGCAAACACAATAGCACTGAATAAGGCTCGTAAACAATTTTCACAAATAGCACTAATTAGGAACTTTTTAAAGTTTAAGCTAGCCTAAGCTTAAGTAAAAAAATGAGAAGTGAAAAGAAGGCAACATGATTGACAAAGTTAGGTGTTTGAGTTTCTCCTAAAAGTTTCTCATACATAGAAAAATGAGAAGTGAAATAAAGTCAGTATATGAAAAACTTAAATTTTCCTATAACAGGATCAGAAATAATGGTTTTTTTAATTGTTGATTTCTTCGGGTGGTACCACGCCTATTTGTCCAATCCCGCCCATATTTGCAGCAGAACTTACAATATGTAAACCAAGCTTATATACCAAATTTTGTTCAAATATCGTTAGCAGGAGCAGAAATAATGGATTTTTAATTTGTGGTTTGTATGGGAGGTACCGCGCCCCTCTGTCCAATTGGACCGAAGTATAAATCTAAACCACTCGGAGCGCCACTCAAACGCATACAAAAAATTTTATGCAAATCCGTCACTCCGTTCTTTAGTTATGCTGTGGCAAACACACGCCAAATCATTTTTATATATATGAGATATATTAATTTATATATTAGTAATATATTGATATGATATACAACAATAATAAAAAGCAAATCTGTAACTTTCTGTTCCAAAACTTGAACTTCCGTTCCCAAAACTTGACTTCATAAAAACATTATGCTTAAAACGACTTTGAGACAATTTAATGGAAGATATGATCTGGAAATATACAATGTTATTCATTTAGTGGTTTCAAAACCACCGGTCTGGAAGGCTGTCAGGTGTTAAATGCCTGTCATTTAAAGTGTTATTTATTTAGCGACAGGTTTGCCATTTACGCATATGGATGGTTTAACAAACAAAGAACGTGTAAAAGTTGTTAAAACTCAGTACAAAATGGAGATTCAAACGTGGGTACTTTTCATCCATTACAAGATGATTATGGTAGAATATTAAGAAATTTGAAGAGACTGTAAGAGACTGTTGTGGTCAGGTGATGTAATTTACGCACTGGCGAAAATATCGCTTTTGTTAGTGAAAGTGTGGCGGATAATCCGTATTTCAATTGAAAGCGCTGTATGTCAGACCACTTTTTTTGACGCATAATTGAAGATTATGAACTGCACGATTTGTGGTTTCAATATGACGGTGCCATGAGAAGTTTCCAGAAAGCGTAATTTCACGTTTTGGCGACGTCAATTTGCCACCAAAACCATGCGATTTAGCACCGTTTGACTTTTTTGTGGGGCTATGTCAAAGACCGTATTTACGCGGATATTCCCCAAACGTTGGAGCATTTGAAATCCAACATTCGCCAAGTCAACGCCGAAACACCGGCCGAAGTGTGTGAAAAAGTGGCCGAAAATTACCTCAAAAGGATCAACTGTTACTACCAATCTAGAGGCGGCGATTTAAATGACATTGTATTTCATACATAATGGTAAGGTCCAGGCATTATAATGAAATAAAAGTTTTATCTAAATCATAGCTTTATGGGTGTTTTATTTAACTTTACTTTAGAAACCGAAAAATGGATAACCCGCTATGATTATGTTAAGTATTATACATAGAAGGTACCAAAAAGGTTGAGGTTAACCATTAGATTGTTTCACATTTCACTTAATGCAGGGGGAATATTTAATTTTCGATGAATCGTTTAATTTATATCGGTGGGACAATGTAGTCCGCATTTAGTCTCAGAATGAAGATTATTATTAAACGCACTGCCTGCGACAACTTTTCCTGAATACAATACAAATTCCTGAAAGCTTAGATTTTTCGCAAATTTTGCCAAACATTATAAAGCAATGCAATGAAAAAAAATAAACGCTGCCCTAATTATTACCTAATTTAATTGCCAAAAATTTAGCTTACTGTGTCTAAGAATTGGGATATGCAGATTCGATTAAATTGTGTAGAAGGTATCTGGATGGGTGTGGCAATGCAGTCACTATTTATTTTCAAAACTACGATTATCCAAATGTGGTTGAATTCAAGACAACTGCCAGAAAAACATAAAGCTTGGATATTTTTCAAATTGTGCTTCACACTATAATGAACTAACAAAAACGTAGATTATTGCAGCCTACTAGGAAGCAGGTACAGGTAAAATATTGAATTTCGGAAAACTGAATTCGGAAGGGATGGCATGGGATATACCCCCTAACAGTTGCCGGTAACGATGTGGCAAAATCTGTCAATTTTTAAGGAGTTTCACAGCGCAGTTACCATGTCTACCAATCAACAACCCAGCCAGCGCTAAATTTTTATGAACCTTCTTAAAACTTGACATTAATTGTATTAGGCTAATGTTTGATTGGGCTGTTTCGCCCCACCGTTTTTGTACCGATTTCTATGCAAATTGATCGATTTCCTAAAGCTCAGATTTCCGTAATACGTAATACTTTCTTAGCGCATAAGTAACTCTAGGATTTGATCAGTGAATAAATTTTATGTTTAAGTCTTTTTTTCGTCTCTTTACAGATTTAACTAAATAATACTAATTTATGATGGAAAGGCTCAGCACAGAACAAAGAACCAAAGTTGTTCAATTTTACTTTGAAAGTCAGTATTCGATTATTCTGATCATATCGAAATTTCTTTCATGTTCGAAATGCTCCTAGCGCTCCCAGAATTTACCGATTGGTTCAGCCTTTTGGCCAACAAGAGGCTGTCTGTGATCTTCTGATCTGCTGCAAGGCCTCATACAGCTCAAAATGAGGGGACCATTGGTCGAGTGCAAGCAAGTATTGAGGAAAATCCCGAAACTTCCATCAGGCTACGTTCTCAGCAGTCTAGGCGGTCTTCGCGAAGCATTTTACATATGTTACATCTTTTCCCATATAAGATGCAATTGTTTCACGAATTAAAACCAAATGATGTACAAGAACGCATTCAATATAGTCGCCGTTCACGTTACTTATGTGCCACCCTTTATAGTTACATTTCTTCTGTTGTATAACATTCTAATGGCCGACTTAACCTATATAGATTTAACACCAGTAGATTCAGTAAAATTTTGTACATAATGGGGTTTCTGAAGAGAAATAGGGAAAACTATCGAACTCTTTCTCGTACTTCCCAAAGATATTAGCCGTTTTCCCAAATTCAATGTTTACTCTTAAATTTCTAATTCGTATTGCGTTCAATTGTATTGCGTTATACAGCTTGGCAAAATTTAAAAAAAAAAAAAAATGAATCGGTATCTCCCATCTCGTATCTCCCATAGAAATTACCCAACTTAGACCATTCAATTTTGGGTGTGTAATATCTTTCTTTCAATTACTTGTACGAATGAAAATGGACTGCATTTACATGATACTTTATTTTTATTTGGCAAAAACAATGGTTCGTTTATAACTTTCCAAAGGAAGACTTCAGTAAGTTCAAATCTTCTTTTATTGTGCGTTAACTCAAACCATCCCCGATAAGAGCTTAAGGGCGAATTACTACCCCTTCTGTATCCTCACTCACTTTTGCACCAACGCCAACGGACGTTTGTTAAAAATAGATGTAAATCAGTTCAGCTGATTGAAATTTCTGTACTGGTTTTGGCATTTGATTGATTAACTGGGTTTCAACTAAACTTTTTGTACTGGTTCAAGTGTAAAGTTATTTCGTGAAGCATCAGAAAACACATTTCATAATTACTACTTAGACCCGATAAATTTGTCGGAGACAAGTAAGGACTCTGGTTGAATAAAAAATAAAACATAACTTTTTTACATTATGTGTCAGATGTACACAACCACATTATGCATGTCCTTAAATATCAGCTGATGAAGTGACCAGTAACATGTTTCATATGCATGTGCACGTCTGTTGTACACGTATTTATGTGCGTAGCCATTGTGTTATTTTTGCAAGTGTGAATAATGTTGTGTAATGTTACACCACCTACATGTGTTAAGCGTCTCACAACATCCCACCTCCCCCTCGATACGTATAAAGTAACTTGAAGACAAAGGCCACATGCCATTTTGGGTAAATGCATTTTCGTAAAGTGCTACGAGTAGTAGGGACAGGGCTATGCGGAGTATGGAATGGATGGATATGAACACTTTGATGTGTACATTGCGAATGTTTACATTGTGTATCACATCCTGCAAATGTTTACAATGGGCGGTTTTGTGAGGCTTGTTGTTCGAATTGATAATAACACTAATTTGACAGATGATTTGTGTTCAGTTTGAATGTTCATTTTATATTACACCGAAGCAAAGTTTGCAAATTGCCGACTACAATGTTTGCCAATTGAGTAGTTCTTAAAAAATGTTCAAAAAATAAACCAGCTATGGTTCGAACTCGTAAAACATATATTAATACTTATCGCTTATAATCCGATTACATTCAAAACCCACAATTAAGAATGCTGGGTTAAAAGACATATCTCAATGTAGACAAGTCTTGCATAAAAATCCTAAATTGTAGCGGTTAGTGATTTTTGTCGAAAAGCACAGTTTAGCACAATGTAATTTTGTACAGAAATTCACTACACCATGCCAAAAATTCCAATTTATATTCAATTTGCAATTCAAAATGCATCAATTGAATGTCAAAATTTCCATGAGGTTGAAATCGGATCTATTTTAATTCAAATTATCTATTTAAAATTCGATAAACTCCAAACCTTCCAGTTGCAAATGGAAAAATACTAATTGAAATTCTAAATACCACCAATTTATTAATACTTTCTAATGGAGAAAAGCATATTGAATAAACTTACTGCGTTTATACTTATTTGTAATAATTTGAAATGAAGTTACTTTTTGACTTGAAAATTTACTTAATTTGAACTTCAAATTAATAAACTATTGTACGTATGCAAAAGTGAATTACTTTTATTTATGCCATAAAGTGCATTTGCTACTTTTACCTATTGCGAATTAATTAATACCATGAATTATTTGTACAATAAACCATAAAGTGACAAGTCAAGTTAGTAAGCTAAAAATGACATTTCTTTGCACCACATCATAGAGAGTAGCCATTTTCTGCCCCCTCTCCTATTCTATATTAAAATTCATACATTATAACGTAAAACATTGTTCTTTATATTTATTCATAAGCATTATATGGTAAGCTTTAGTCTGCTTTAGTTAAATATCTCACCAATATTTCTAGTCCTATGGGGTTTAATCTCTACTCTTCTTTTCCTACTTATATCCCAATATAGTTTCTCATTGTAAATCTAAGGCTTTCCTAAATTTCTAACAGCTGACCCACTTACATCAATAGAATTTGCCTTTAGTATCCCGAGACTTCGCCGAGTATCGATTAGAATCCACGTCTACAACTATCAAACTCTCCTTTCCCCCATTTGCATAAACGCTAAGATTTGTTCATATATGTCACAGTGTATGGAGAAAATTATCGTCAAGGTAAGTAATTTCTATTTTATTTTAATCTTTATTTGTTCATCCAAGTATTTCTCATTTTCCTATCTAATAATATTCCCCAATACACTTCTCCCAACGTTTTTTTTCCAATTTTCACATCACGCCAAATAGCCACCTTTCGGTATGTCCCCCCATGGTAGGCTGCGATTCATATACATATACAATCTTTGAAGCCGACTTAAAACTTTGCACTAGCTTCGAAATTATGAAATTATGAAATATCCGAAAGTCACATCATGCTAAATCAAGCGAATATTTCAGTTATGGAACGATATTTGTAAAATTTTTTGCGAAAAATCTTACGCAGGGCCATTGCAGAGTGAGATGAGATTATCGTAGCGCAAACACTAAGAGTTGTCTACTCATAAATCTGGTCCCTCAAATAGTTTCACGGCAATAATATAACTTATTGACAGTTTGGCAAGACGCATGAAACTCATAATGCACAATAGAACGGTAATAGAAGAAAATTGTCAGCATTATATCGATTTTTTAATGATTTTGGCGCTAGCATTTTGTTTTCGCTTCACATTTGGCATTATATTCACCCCATCAGTATGTTGTATTCAGCTAAAAAGCATATATTATCGCCCTTAGTAATGTGTTTTATAACAGGCACCAATCCAGATTCTGGATTTGATGGATGCGATTTTCATCGCTGGAGGTTGATGGTCGTCTTTACACTCTATGCCTTCAACCTTTTTCTCGGCCTTTTTATGCCTTCGTCCAAAGGAATGAATGCACTTACTATTTGATGTGGCGAAAGAGCTCAAATATGTTTTGAACAGATGTGTTTTATATTTCTTTAATATTGTAAATGAGCTACATCTTTCGACCCCTTCTGGTACCCCCATACAAACTGACGGAATTTCAGAAATTCAGTGTTCCCCTGTTACTCTACATTCGTAGACTGAAGTTATTTACATTGAATTTGTTTATGAAGCTTGGTAGTATTTGAGGAAACCGAGGGAGAACCTTCTAGTACCTCCCATACATTCTAAAATTCATATCTCTATCATGGTTTTCTGAAATTTAGCTTCTCTCAGCGTGTACCAAAGTAAGGTTTCACGATGAAAATATTCGGCGGTGCCACATTAATTCTGGTACTCCCCAAATAAACTGCGATTTTTCGAAATTTAATCTAATCTTCGAAATTTTTAATCGGTAGAGTGTAGTAGCGTAGATTTTTGCCCAACTTATTGACTTATAGTTAGCGTAAATCCTTTCTGGTACCAAACAAATTGACCAAATTTTCGAAATTCAGTTTTCCCCTTGTAATTCCATGTCCGTAGAAAGGAACAACTCAAATTTCTATACACTGTATTGTTTGATAATGCTCGCAGAACTTATAAAAGCTGACGGAACAACCAGAGCTCTTCTGACATTTCCCGATTTAACTAACACATTCTTAACTTTGGATTTTCATGCAGTTGTTCTGAATTCAGCCGAATTTGGCGTATATCATGCATTTGTTGAATTTAGTTCCGAAAATGAAAATGGGGAGCGTTACAACACTATTTTCAGTACCTCTCATATACACTGACCGATTTATCAAAATTTAATTTTGGACTGCAGTTACTTAAATTTGCATTATAATGCTTGGTACAATTTGAAAAAAAAAAAAAAAAAAAAAAACAAAATACCGGTAAACCACTCCCTCTCTTGTAGTTCCCATACAAACTACATAATTAATTCCATACATATATTGCAAGATTTATATCTTTCATTGACTAAATTCAGCATAATTTAGCCAACATCAAATTGTTAGTAAATTTTGCTTTGGTCAACTCTTTCTGGCGCCCTTTATAAAAGCAAAAGGCCTTTTAGTGAAGATATACAACATACACCTTTCGATTATGATGTCTCTGAGAAATAGCAAAGACAATGACGAGAATGTTAAATGAAATATTTTTTGTGCATTCACATAAAGAAAGTATATTTAAGGGACATAACAAAAACAATAAAAACAAAAACATAAAAAATGCATCGGAAAAAGTCTGCATACAGCTACAAAAGGAACATTTGAATTAAAAATTTGTTCAGAAACGCTGCCATTTTAAAATTTTTGAACATTTTTTTTTTGGTCCTTCATGGGCATCTACAACCGCAAGTAAGCGTCTTGGCGTTGATACTACTTACTAAGTTTTGCGTTATATCGGGAGTAATTTCTGACCAAGCATGAATTAGCGCTTTTTTTAAGCGTTTTGTGGCTACTATTGTTATAATTTCGAAATTTTTTTTCTAAAACATTCCACACGTGCTCAATGGGGTTTAGATCCGGCGACCGAGCAGGTGAATTGAGTTGCCTTAGTGCATAATATAAAAGCCAATCTCGTACCACGTGCACTGTATGTTTACTATCGTTATCCTGCTGGAAAACCCATTAAGCTCCGAGTCATAATTTATCCACAAAAGACTTCTACTCTTGTTCTAATATTTGCTTGTAGATATATCGGTCCATATTTTGCTAGGTAAAACTAAATTCCCTACTCCAGACGCGGTCATTGCTCCTCAAGGCATCACTGCCGCCACTAGGTTTAACAGTATATGTTATATGTTTTGGATCGAGTTCTGTGTTCTTATGTAACGCGTTTCTTATAATTCTGTAATAAACAATCTTATTTGACCATTTTGCAATGTATTCTGCCAATTTCGGTGAAGTAATTTTAGGATCCTAGAGGATGCAGCTAACATCTCGCCTAGACAATGTTTTTGATTTACCCATTCGAGCCTTATTTTCGATTGTACTATTATTATTATGATTTCGTACAATTGTTTGTACAGTTGAGCGGCTTAAACTAACTGTTTTTGCAACTTCTCCATAAAATTTATTCTCCTTTTGCATTTTTATTATAAGACTTCTTCTGACTACATTTTTTGCGACATTTAATGCAGAGAAAACAAGCTTTGAATATATTTTGCACATTCAGCACTTAGAACGATAACCAGTGTAACAGTTGTAGAGCAATAATGGAGATTTTCCTCTTTTTGTCTTAGTTTTCTTATACAGTTGTAGGAGTTACTATTATCTTGTATGTGTACTTTTTCGGTGCAAAATTTCATAGTTTTACTGATCTCCAGGAATAATATTTCTTTATAATGTGTTTTTTATTGCATGAATTGACATAGCATTTAAATCATAACACAAATGCTATTATAAAACGAAAGTTTAATAACAGTTACCAATTTTCCGCAATACTATTTCATTGCTGGTTTGAATTATTTATGCCACATTTCTTTTCGACAACGTTTATTTACCGAGAGCCTTCTGTTAGATTCTAAATGTTTCCGCAGTGAGCCAATAAAATTTATTTCAATTAATTGATAGTTTACAGAAGTGTATGTATAAATAAGCCGTGTGATCAGAAAACATTTGTAAATTGAAAAAGTTTTTAAGTAATTTGTAAAAGTAATAGTCAGTTCAGTAATTGCCAACAGGAATGATTCGCTTCGGTCTCCGTCGCAAGTCCATCTTCAGATCCTTTTGTGACAGAAGCGATGTCTACCTCTAGCATGACGCGTTTCTGACACCGCAGTAAGTTAATTTCAGATCCTTTTGTAGCTGAATCGATGTAAGCTCATAACGTTTAATAATAATGTTTATGATGTAAAATTTTGTGCAGATGTCTCCCACAGTGGTTCCAAATATTTCCGAGTCTCGTTATATCCTGTTACCATTGAAATAATCCCCCAATTTTCACCAAGCTATTAAATTCTCGACTATGGCTTTGAGATATACGTTTGGGATAAAATTAGAACTTTTGGCATCAGACTGTAATAATGTTAATAATTTTAAAAATATATTAATTCCATATTATGTTAATAACTTTGTCCAATTAATAAAACTGATTTAATCGGCTTTCAACTTCTTATTTTTTTCAAAACTAAATAAAACACACATAAAGCTGTGATTTCGATGAAACCAGTACAGTGCTTGCTAGTACAATGTAATTTGTATGACCGCCTCTGAATTGGTTACAGTAGTGGATCCTTTTTGCGAAAAAATACAACTCAATGACACCTCCAGACCATAATACATACCAAACAGTTACTTTTTCCAGATGCAGTGGCTTTTCCACAATCACTTCTGCGTTCTCCGAGTCCCATATGTGAAAATTTTGCTTCTTGGTATAACCACCAAATGAGAAATGAGCTTTATCGCTGAAGAAAATTTTGTTTCGATTGAAAACCCACGTTTGAATCACCGCTTTTGCACTATTTTTGCGTGTTATTCGGGTTTTAAATGATCCATATTCGTAAATGGCAAAACCCTTCACTTAATAAATGGCACTTTAGAAATCAGATATTTAACAACTGACAGCTTGCCAGATCGGCAGTTTTGAAACCACTAAATGGAAAACCGTACTATATACATTACGTCATTTATGCGCACCCGGCTTGTTTATTGAGATCACGATGTAAAAACATGCCGCACAATATCTCAAATAAACCCTCATAAAATTTATTAAAACATTTAATTTGAACATTTTGCAGGATCGAAGTTCGGAATGCTCGGAATGAAAATGGACTATACCGAGCCAATCCTCTGATGTCCTTCATAAAAAGTGATATATTTCGCGAACTTCGAATATTTACCCCTGTAAGCCCCAAATTCATAAACTGGGGTAACTTAACTTTTTTTCCAATGAATTATTTTGTAATGCTTTGTAAAATTTCAAGAAGATAGTTCAATTGCTTAGTTGTACCAACTGCAATTGAATTTAGCACAGGTTGAGTGCTTGTTATGATAGAGTCTCAGAATGAAAACAAGCGTATTGCTACATGCCTTCTAGTACCTCCCCTAAAAATTGACTCATGTTTTCAAATTCAATTTATTCTTTGTTTTTTCCAATAATTTAATAATAATAGTTTACATTTTTGCCCTTCGTACCGATATACAACTCTGTGGAAATTTGAGAGTTACCACGTCTGTTCTGGTACCTGCCCTACAAATGATGAATTTAACCCAAAATTCTTGTGTTAATTTTTTTCAAGAATTCAGTCAAATTTGACAAACGTCGTGCCTTTGTTAAACTTTGTACTGAAAATAGCAATAAGAGGCCTTGCCACGCCACTCCATGTACCTTCCATATAGATAGACCCTCTCTTGCAAATTTCCTAAATTAACTGATATATTAATAGATTCGTATCTTTCATTCTAATGCACTGAATTCAGTACAATTTAGCATGCATCCGGTATTTAGTATAGTTGAGCATTCGAAAGAATATGGACTGCATTGCCCTGGTGGAGTGTTATTGGAAAAATTCTAAAAAAATACTACTTAAATACCAACTACTGAAAAAATTAACAATAATATTACTAGAAAAAATTACATAAATTATGCGGGAGAAGACGCGTCAATTTACCCACATTGATTTGGGGAATCCTCCACGATACTATTGACCGCAGGTGTTACAAATGGACGAAATACTGGGAAAATATTCCTTAACACAAGGATTAAACCCATATTTAGAAAAATGGTGCTTTTCACTTATTTTCCTAATCTTTTTTGCATTTCTTACGTAGTAAAATCAATATACGATGGAAGATAATAAGCCCTGTAATCGACGCATTAACGAAAGCTGGCCGGCTGACTAAAAGGTAGATACGATAACTGTCGCATGTCTAATATTTTCTTGACGGGGATAGTAAACAGGCTATATTGATTAGCCCCTTCTATACAAAATGACTAATCTTTCGAAATTAGAAATTTCCACTGCCAAGCAAATGAACAATTTCTTAAACGGTCTTTGATTGAATACGATTGCAATACTTGGTTGAGCGAGAAAAATTAAACTATTTGCTTTACAATTGGCAGAAATGTGTAGAAACTCGAAAGAAAAAATTTAAAAATATATTCTAAAAATATACAGGGTTGCCCATATTCGATGGACCCATCTGGCAACGCCAT
>JAHXMU010026709.1:2970879-2994504 GCA_019455685.1 Philornis downsi
ATGGCGTTGCCAGATGGGTCTGTCGAATATGGGCAACCCTGTATATTCTTCAAGCAGTTGTACTGACTTTGGACGAATTTGGTGCACAAAATGCACTTGATAAGCTTAGTCTTGAGAATGGACTGCACTGCCGATCTCATTGGTGCGCCAAACTAACCGATTTATTAATATTTAATTTTCCCCCTCTTAATTACTAACTCGTAAATTGCAATGATTTACATTTTTGCGAAATACGTTAAATTGTAACGCTTGGTAAGAGAAACGCAATTGGACGGATAATACCTCCTTTACTTCCAAAATAAACGTAAAGTAGTTCGCCTATCTCACATTTCTGCTCTGTTTGTTTCTATACTTTGTTTAAATCGAAAACATTGTCCCCGCATTTGTATTACCGCCTCGTATTCAGTTTTTTTTTTCACACAACATTACACATTTCCTTTTTTTGTTCACTTGATCCTTTTTTTCAACACCACTCCTTGTTTCATGTTCATATATCGTAGTTACATGGAAATTCTTCAACATTCCGATGGTTTTCGTTCATTTCATTCACTTTTGTTTTGTGGCATTTTTCGCATTGTTATGAACGTAGTTTCAGTGGGAAATCCACAAACGCATTCACTTACATTGAAATTATTAAGACCAGACTTTGTCATCTACCACAGTGGAAATGCAAGTACATCTGCTTTCACCTGTAAATTATGGTGATTTTTTCTATTTAATCGCTTGCGGTCGTTTTGCGACATTTGTTAATAAATATATAAGCAGAATCATTGCCACACAGTTATTCATTAAGACTGCTATTTGTAAAATATTATAGGCGTAGACAACCTAACCTAACAGATCCAATATGGTTCAAACTTTCTGAAAGACTTCAATTGATTAAAATACACAGAATCAGTACAGATATTCTGTAGAGGTCTGCAGCCGATGGTAGTTTACCAAAACAGTATTAATTGGTAATTCGCACATAAAGGCAACGATACCACTGGTTCAAAAGAAAGCAAATTACCGGAAGAAACGTGGCAAGACGGTAGACCATTATAAACCAGTGCTATGAATTACTGCACAATGAAAGAAATTAAGTTAAAAATTCCCAAACTGAACTAATATAATCTATTTATAACTTACTTACGTAACTTTTATGGCAGTTGGCAAAGAACAAGTACAATAACGTGAAAGATATGAAGTCAAAAACAATATATAGGTAGAAACACATGAACTGACGCACATATATCCCGACTAAATGTCCTCCTCCCTTGTAAAAGCAGAACGATGCCAGAAGAGGTGTGTTAAATTGGTATGCTTAAAACATACGAAATTAAAGATCAATACAAAAAGCAAAATCATATATTTCTAAAGGCTTTCGGTTAGACTTCGTGGAATGATAGCACTGATGTTTTCTAAATCGACCAAATTGTATATTGTAAGGGGCGTGGCAACATAGGTCATTTCTAATCCAAGAAGTAGAATAATTAATGATTGTTGCCTACTAAACCTCTGAATGACAGATACGAATCGGAGAATAATTATATTGGGTATTTTGTGTAGAAGTTACCGAAGAGGGAGCGGTCATGTTTTTGATTTTTTTAAACTTTACTAACCATTACTATTCGACATAGTTATCAAATTTTAAGAGACTCACTTGGTGAGGATTATTGTGCACCAATTATGTTTTACAAATCAGTCATCGGCTTTCATTTTCGTACTTAGAACTTAATTCAACAAATGCTTGATGTGAGCCCAATTTGACTAAATTCAACTTAATGCTTTTACAGCAGCACTTTTTTTATTTGTCGTTTACTTACTTTACAAAAGCTTTTTGAAACCAAAAACTTTAATCAAAAGTGCGTACCGACCGACTCAGGCTCAAATGTGAAAGCGATTTAACGAGATCCGTCTGCATGTCTTCCGCCCACTTATACTTCTAAACAAAATACTATTCACATCTTTTAGGAGAATTCAACAAAAATTAGCACATTTCCTTTTCCTGAGACAAGAAAATGGTCATATAAGTTATGACGATTTAAATGCAATTCCGTGTAACCGCAATCGATTTTATACTCAAAAAACTACTCATTCAGTTATGTGACAACTTGACCCAATATTGTTTAAGGCGCGTCAAAGATAGGCACCATCAAAGAGAAAATGCGCAATTCCTTAAAATGTCTCTTCGATAAAGGCTTAAACGCAAGCCAGATGTCCGAAAATGTGAGCAGTGTTTATGGTCCTGATTCTATAGCAGCCACTCAGGCGCAATTTTGGCTATGCTGATTCCGTTTTGGTAATCTTGATGTCAGAGATATCGATTGAATAGTGAGAAAAGTTCAACCGTCGTATAAGCACTATTTCGATCGCACAGAAAATCAATATATAACTACTTGAATAAGGCTGGATACGAAAGCAGGTCGATTTAAGGGTGCCATCACTCCTGAATCGCACGAAACTGACACATTTTTGAAGTGGACAGACCTATCATGAAAAGTGAGTTCTCTTCGACAACGTCAAACCATACAATGATCGTGGTCAAACCGCGGTAAACCGCGAAAAAATGGCTATGCCAAAATTGACGATCAGAATGGTTTCACTGTGTATTTGGTAGTTCTGACCTGTACTGTTAATAGTTGAACCGTGTAAAGAAAGAATTCCCCTACAAGAGACCAATCTGAGCAAACAGAAGAGGAACTGCGTTCCATCAGAACAACATCAGGCCACACACATCAATATTGATTGATTGATTGATTATAGCCCGGATCTGGCACTAAGTGATTATCATCTGCCTGTTTATGGCGGATGATTTTGGTGTTAAAAAATTCAAGTTAAGAGAATGCATGATGCATAATTTTGAATGATGACTAGTTATGGAACAAAACGGTGCATAAATTAGTTCATTCTAATAATGGTTTCAGTGTCATGCATAAAAATGGATACCTTTCTATTACACCATACACTGCTTTTACTTCGAGTTAATTTTCCTTCATTTAAAAAAAAATTGGTAATTTTGGTATTTTTGTTAATCGAGCGATGTAGTTTCAAATTGCCTTATTCTTTACTTCAGCCTCTGTTTTTGTAATTAGTTTTAAGTGTAATATTGTCGGTATGAAATGTAGTGTGCAAAACTGTCATGAAATTGTAGTGTGCAAAACTGTCAGAAATTCGAAGAGATTGAGATTTTAACAATAAGTTTTCATGACAAATGTCTCTCTCCCGGTAGGCAAACTATGGATTAATAATTGGCAACAAATTGTAACGTTTTTACACAACACATTTATTCAGTTCATAATAATATACATTACTGCTTTTTCCATATCACAATCATTATGCTCTATCACAATCAATACTTGATTCTAGCGTTGTATCACTCTGTTCACTCTGTTTATGCCTCTTCCCAGCCCAATGCAATGCACACATCAGTGAATGTCAGACAAGCATTTTTCGCAGCCACTATCAAAGTACAATAATCTGTCACGGTACAAAGTGTTGTTGTGTGTGTACAGAAATTTGTCACGTAAACCTGTTCGAATTTGTTTCCAAAGTTTGAAATGAAATTTTCATCCAGTACATAAGAAACATTTCGACAAGGAAATCCTCACGAATATTTTAATATAATGTAGTTTTGTTCCAATCTTATCAAACTGTTAAAAGATTCTGACGCAAACGAGATTTTTGGGGAAAGTGTTGAATTATTTAACGTTCTACTATGCTATGGAATAAGTTTGAAGAAGATTAAGAAATATTTCCTTTTCTTTATATGTAATTGCTTACACAGCTGTAATAAGTTTGTTGCCACAAAAAATTTGTTTCAATTTTAATGGAGAAAAACCTGTGGAAGAAACCTGTGGAGTCCTTCAAATGGATGAACCAATTAACTGATTATTTTAACTGCATTTAATTTAACAAATTGTAATTAAATTGCTTTCTTTTATAATTATTTGAGAGAATGGTAATGATTTTAAAGGCAATGATTTCATTACCAACGATAACTGTCGATGACTTCATTACCACTACCTGTGAAAATAATCATCATTGTTACGCCATTGTAGTCGTATTAAAATTGCATAGCTTTTGATCAGAGAAATTATAATGCTTTCAGCAATCTGACAATAAAATGTCGGCAGTTCAATAAGAAACATCATTATCTTTATATGGAACTTCATCTTTCCGCTGAAAGTATTATAAGTGCACGTGTCAATTGACCTAACACCCTAATTGACCGATATGAAGCACACAAAAAGAAAACTAAATTCTTTACATCTGAATGAGACATGAGAGAGTTTCTCACATTCAGTAAGTTTAAACGCTTCCTATTTTTAGACTCACTCGAAGGGACATACAGTTTAACGACGATTCCGTAAGTCACAAATTGAGAAACATTTACAAGACTTGCCGAATACTCGCCTACTCGAAGTGTTCGCCAGATTCATCGAGGTGACCGCCGCTCAAATAATGATAGGTGGCTGTATGTGGGATTGAACCTGCGGCTATGTGAACTGCAGCCGTGTGTACTAACCATCGTGCCACGGTCGGTCAATAAAACATATATTCTTTCTTATGGTCATATTTTTCATTCTTTCGCACTGAATTCGATCAAATTGCGTACACGTTAAGCGTCTGGTAAACTGCATATGCATACGGAAAACATGAATGCGGACCCCATTGCAGCTTCTCAAAAGAATTGGCCGATTTTCCAATATTTAATATTCACTCTTTAATTTCTAATTAGTAGTTTAGTTTTTAGTTTTTTTTTTTTATTAAATCGATTTGTCATACTTTGCAGAACTTGTCAAAAATTGCCAAAAATCGACCATGTGACTGTGTCGATACTGCTATCTTCCATGCAAATGACCGATTTAATCCACATATTTTAAGCTTCATACCTTTCAAGCAGTTGCATTAAATTTGTCAAATTAAGTACACATTACACGTTGGCTCGGAGAAAAAAAATGGACGTCACATCCGCTGTTATTCTAGTACCTGACATATAAATAGGCCGACTAATTCGAGTACGATCTTGCCGCCATAATCCCTAATTCGCGAATTAACATAACTTTAATTTTGTCAATGCTAATACTTTGTAAAATACAAAAGCTCATATAAATTATGTCATTTAGATTTACGAATGAAGCTGGTCTGAATTGTCACGCTCCTTAGGCTTCTCCATAATTTCTAAACGGAAGACTGTAAGCTCAGTAAGATATTAGTACAGAACATTGAATGATAACAACGTAGCGATTTACGACGTCCTTTCAGGCACTCCGTGCACATTTATGTCAAAGCTGAAGGACGTTGGCCAAATATATAAGCCAATCAGTTCACCTGAAATAAATTTCTGTATTGATTAACGATTTGATTATAAAATTATTAGAAAATTCAACAAAAGTGTGCCTTTTACGCTAATTAGATTGTTAAAAAAATATAAACTGAGTGCGCATTTTCTTTAAGTCATTATGAACATTGACTTTGACAAGGTCAGGATTATCATCAGCCAATTTGACTCAAATAGGTCACGTTTGAGTTTAAACCCTGCCTTGTTTAGAAGACTTTCAATTCAGGATTGTTACATTTCGATGAATAGAGTTAGGGTGAGCTCATCCTCATCTCATTTCGCCGGACCAGTACCGTTGGTGTGAAAATTTCTTCATGGCCTTTCTTTACCTACGTGCTCATTGTTGTTATTACATTTACCATGTAGTAAAAACTCGCACAGGAACTTTTTTGTTAAGTGGACTATTTGTTGAAGTGTTCGTTTGAGTTTCCTGTTATTTATACCCTGCTGTATGTGTTGTTCGCTATAATGTTCACGATTTATTTTCCCAGGTATAACAATTGAAGCTATTACATTTGTTTGCTTTGAGTGAGCTGTTTCCGCCTCGTGTTGAAGTCATGAATAAAATGCTTTCAACGTTGAATGTGAAGTGTGGTTGTACTGATAACGTTTCATCATGACACCTTTTTATAAGTCTTCTGAATCAAAATAAATAGCAACACTAGGGACAAGTTTTGACAGTGAATGGGAGATATCTTTTTGTTACTACTTATAAACTTATCGTTTCGTTTCGTCACACTTTTTTAGATATTGGGAGGAATAAAATATAAAAGTAATCACTATTTAAAATAAATTGTTTAAAGCAAATAATACAACAAGCAGAGAAAGCTGCAGTATTAGTTAGCAGCAAAACGTCCTGTTTTTTGGTAAACTTCAATAACTCTAACAATCGACAATGAATGGACATTTAAAAATGTTTAATCGTAAAACAAGCAAGAGGCATAAAAGACCTTTGGCGGGGCTGACTTGGAATTGCAATGTGGATATTACATATATCTCAAACCGCATACACTCGACACAATTAAAACTTCTACGTGATGGACGTCAAGCTACGTGAGACAGGTTACGACACATATTCTACAGAGACATCATAAAAAGCATCTACGAAATGTAATGCATAAGATGAGTAGATGCAGATGACGGAAATCTGTGATGGAAAACTGAGACAACTTTTAAAGTTGTAATAAAGAAAAAGCTTTCGTTTTGATGTATATTTAGTTGCCAAGAGACTTAGACATCACGTTCTCGGTTTAACCATGTCAGGACCACAGTCTGTACCAAGATAAACCGTCGATACAAAAGAAAAAGGTGATGTGACTAGAAGAAACGTAATGTAAAAATAAAATTGCCTTATTAGATTTTAAAGCCAAAAAGGAATGAGAAGGTATTTTTGGGTCAACAGTGTGAATATGCACAACAACACTTTGATAGGCACAGGGGGGAAATATTAGTAAATTTAACCACGTTTCAAAACAATGATATTCACAAAGTGAATTGTGCAACATCGTGATGCTCACACAGGCGTGGAGCACCAACTGAAATGCATAAACAAACGAATCCCTCCCATCTCATGAATGAGACATGGAAGATCTTCTCGCATTTACATGCATTGTATTTGTAGACTTATGACCTACAGTTTGACATCACAGTTGGAGAAGCATTTCCAAGACTTGTCGACTGTCGAAATGTTTGTCACACACATCGAAGTGGTTGTCGCATGCGGGATTTAACCCACAATCACGCAGACAACTATCGCTTATCAAAAAAAATAAATAAATAAATAAATTCCATTGCATCCCTTGAATGCATCATTTTTAAATCAACGGGACCTACAATATAACGACAATTCCGTACATCACAGATTGTCGATTACTCGACTACTTGAAGTGTTCTTCAGACATTGAGTAGAGCGAATAGTTTACGTGTACTGTAAAAGGAAGTAAAAACCAACAAATCCTCCCAACACAAACTGCTCACATAGTGGTACTTACGACGATGTCGTACACAAATTAAACCTCCTGGTATAAAAAGCGCACCCAAAGGAACTCTACAACCTAATTGCAACATCTCCATTAAGTGTAAACTGATCAATTTGTACAGGAGGTACCAAAAGTGGTACCCTCGATTTCATTATCATTATCATGTTTATCAAATGCCAGATGTGTACCAAATTTGATTGAATTCAGTGCGACTGACTGAAACTTTTATAGCTAAGTGTATAAGTCCAGTTGTTTGTATTGGAAATTCTGAAAAGAGCGTTTTTAATTGGTTTACTTTTCGTTACATGCTTTACAAATCTATACGACTACATCCTATTGATACGTCAATGCTCTCGTTTTTAACTCTAACAGCTTAATTAGTAAATGCTCAATGTATACTAAATTTGCCTAAGTTTGTTGCAATTTGACGAACTTAGGAAAAGTTTGAAATGTCAAGCAGCTTCTGTCCAGACATGTTTAACGATTTTCTACGGAGGCGGTCCAAAAACTAACCGACCTAATAACGAAGACACAAAGAAGATGAGAAAAATTTTCTTTATTTTTCAACATATTCACCTTTTAGCTCAATTCACTTTTTTCTAGCAATATTCAATAGCTTCCATATCCTGGAATAGTCTTCCATATCCTTCAAATAGCCACGAACTTCAGAATCCATCTCTTTATTGTTGGCAAATTTTACCACTGATCCATTTTTTCAAGTTTGGAAATAGAAAATAAGTCGAGGGAGCTAAATCTTGGAAATAAGTAGTTCGAACTTTAATTCATAAATATTCAATATATCATAAAATATTGGCCATCGCAGTAGTGGATGTGTGAACTGGAGTATTGCCTTGATGAAACTACACATTCTTTTTTACCAAATGTGTCCTTTTTTCCATAGTTACATTACCGAAACGCTGCAACAAAATAGCATAATATCCGCCGTTGACCGTTTTTCCTTTCTGCAATAATCAATAAAAGTAATCCCATACACACCCGAAAAACAGACGCCATGACTTTACCTCAACACAAAAATTCTGTTTTTGCGGTGAAACATCGTCCAACACTCTACTGAAACATCTTTACGTGGCTGTTTTTGCTCTATTTAAAGCAAGCGCGGCATCCATCATGAGCAAAGCTTTCTTATCTGCAAATCTTCGGTCAATATGTGATGTATAGCACTTTTAGAAATGCCGTTTTCATTTCAGCCAGCTCACGCACCATCGGCACCTTCAGCCGACGATAATCCAATACCATTATGTGAATTCTCTTAACAGCGTCTGGCACCTCAAGTACACACTACGGTGTTCGTCTTGGCAGCTCGTACGGCCTCGTTTAAACTCTGCTACAAAGTAGAATGTAGCTTGTCTTTAATATTAGTTGAACTGAAATGGTTGGAATGAAAATATTGAATTAAATAACGGTGACCAATTTTTTCCATGTTTATAAATTCACTGAGATCCTTTAATTTTGATGGCTCAAATAAAAATATTAAATAACGCCACACTTTGAAACTTAAAACACATGTTTTATAAGGTTACCACTTTTCACCAAAACAATTTATTTCAAACTACTGGCCCATCTATAGGTCGATTGTGAATAATATTTTTCCAAATTATAGACGGAGATTGTAGATTCTGGTAGCTTCCCGTTCTGGTAGCTTCCCCACAAATTCATTTGTAATTTCTAATTAATGGACAGTATTGATCAAAATTTTTGTTCATTGCATTGGTTAATAATTTTCTGTATCAGTAGATATTAAAACCATGTTGTTTTTTCTTCATATTTCCGAGCAGTTGCGCTATCAGTCAAATTTGGTTCATATCATATGTTTGGTAAACCAAGTTCTAATAATACGAGTAAAAATGGACGATTGTGGACCTTCCATGAAAATAGATCCATTTGCCGAAATTTGATTTTCCGCTGCAATCTCCAATTTGTAGACTGCAGTTGCTCAAATGTTTGACAATTGTACCGCATTATAGTGCTTGGTAAAATGAAAAAATATGGCCCGATAGCTACACTCACTCTGATAACTCCCATACAAATTTCGTAGTTTAAATGTTTCAATCAATTACACTAAATTTAGCATAACTTTACACGCGTGAGACATTTAGTAAAATATAGTCCTGTGAACGAAAATTTACTGCATTACCATCCCCCGGACCTAGGGCGAAGGTATATTGTAAGTCTGATTGATTTTGATTCTCGTCTGAATGCATTTCTGACAATATTGTCAGATATAACTACTTATATAAATATGTTAATAGTAACTTCCATTTAATGAGGAATATTTCAATTGTTGTAATTACGGCTTACTCATAATAGTGAGGGTATATGTAAATCATTTATTTTAACTTCATTTTAGAGAAGTTTTCTTTTCGTTGAATATTTTTAATCAACATTAACTGCCTAATTTTAGAACAGAAAATGTTTCAAACTACTTTTTAAACTCATCATTGCCTACAGTACGACCTGCACTTAGGTTTTACCCATTTCATTCAAAATGATTTTGATGTTATCTTTTACGTGTTTAGAATATAAATGAAAAATTAAAATTATCTGATTCTTTTTTCCTTGTACTCATTGTAAATGAAATAAGAAGAGGGCAGCAATTGTTGTTACTCACATTTATAAGGCAATGGCCGCAGGGCTGAATGTTGTGCTTCACGTATCATGCGTTTGTCTTTTCTAAACCTAATGTTATAAAATTAGGGATACTTTTTTTTGTTTTAACGATATGCGACCAGTCTGAGACAACATGATTAAAGTAATTGCTGAATTGAGTTTTAAATAATTTAGCCAAGCTCACCAATCAGCAATCATCTTGTACACTCTATGCCAGATGTGGTATGAGAGTAAAGTGTCTCAAATATAAGTGATAGGGTCAACAAAATTCACATCAATAAACTTAGAATCATTTTCTCATACATATAACTCTCACGAAAAAGGATCGCTAAGGCCTGATTTACTCACCAAGCCAAGTATAACTGCCCCTCCGACCTACAGTTTCGCTCCGAATGTAATTAAATTTTGCGCATATTTTATAATCGCGCTCCAACTATATTAAAGATGAACAATGTTCGTCTTAAACGAATAGACCATCCTAGCTTGTACAAGGTGTCCGTCGGAAAGGTATAATAATTTTTTTGTATATAATTTTTGATTAAATGCAAGAGAATGGATCTTATATTGATAAATGTTTTACTTAATGTCGGCAATTATGTATGGAATACAATATCCGCCCCTGTTAGCCTCACAAACGCGAGCCCTTTCAAACACATTATTCATTACATTCTCACACATTTCACATGGTATTTCATTAATTTCATCACGAATACTTTGTTTGAGTTGTTCAAGCGTTTCTGGTTTGTTTGCATAAACCTTGCTTTTCAGATATCCCGACAAAAAGAAGCCCGGAGCAGTAAAATCAGGCGACCGTGGAGGCCAATCAACATCACCATTTCTTGAAATAACTTGTTGTGAAAAGAAGTCTCGCAGTAACTATATTGTAATCCTAGCTCTATGCGATGTGGCACCGTTTTGTCGGTACCACATGTTAAATCATATCATATCATATCATATTCAATCATATCACGATATCGCTCCCATTAGACAGTTACCGTTACGACGTTTTCAGTTTCAAAGAAGTAAGGTCCAATGATTTCTCCTGACCAAATTCCATACCAGACTGTCACTTTTAATGGATGCAAAGGTGACTGATGAATATTTTGCGGGTTTTCCATTGCCCAGAACCGACTATTCTGTTTATTCACATATCCATTAAAATGAAATGTGATTCGTCACTCATTATGATTTTTTCATGAAAATCGTGGCGAGCTGTAACATTCTATTGGCATATGTACGGCGGCGTAAATGGTCTTGTGGAAGAAGCTCTTGTGTCAACTGATTCTTAAATGGAAACAAATGCAAATCTTTGTGCAAAATTGTGGCCAAAGTTGTTCTTTGGAAACCAAGCTCCTGAGCACGGCGTCGAATTGAGATTGATGGATTGTTTTGAACACTTTCTTGAGCAGCAGTAATGTTTTCAGGCGATCTTGCAGTATGTTGTGATTCATGGTTGACACTACACAATAAATAGTGCGTCTTGTTGACACGTTGTTTCTCTAAAAAATTTCCCGTAACTTTCTCATCGTCACAGTAATCGATGATTGATTTTGATAAAATGATTTAACAGTTAAAACACATTGGTTTATTGAATAATTTTCCATAATAAATTTGCCACGTCTCTACTTCACGACTGCCAAATACGAACTGTGAAGACTAATGTTTACCAAAATGGCGGCAAAACAAAGTAGTATACCTTCCCGACGGACACCCTGTACTGGAATGGGTATGGCAATCCCGTCCATTTCCATTCTCAGAACTAAATTCATCAAACGCTGATTTGTGGGAAATTTGACTGAATTCAGCGCAACTTCTTGATTATTCGGTCAATTTTTTCAAATTTAAAATTTCGAGCATTACAAGACAATACACTGGATAAATGTTTAGGTTACTGCAGGAATAATTAGTTTTATGCAAATCGAACAATTCGTATGTCAGGTACGATGTATCAAAATATTAAGCTGTGCAAGATCTAAGAAGTGCCATAGAGATTTACGATGGTTATTGTGATGCCAGTCTGCAAAACGGACGAACAATCTGCTTAAAACGGTATTAAACCCATTTGGTTATTTTTTGTTTTGGCACTTTAAAGGCTTTTGCCCAGGCGTCACTATTTTGTCTGTATCAACTGGTATATAAGACACAAATTTTACAAGAATTGAATTATATTTACGACAGACAGAGTAATTTGGTCAGGACTAAATTTATTGTAAACTGAATGCAGTCGATTCAAATTCTTCGGTATGTACTCAAGCAAATTTTAAACTTTTTAAGTTTTAAACTTTTTTTACGAATAAATTTTAAAATTCCATATTCTGACAGTGGTTAACACTGTTGGTGTTCGTGGCTTGAATTTTCTACTTGTCTCAGTTTGATTGTGTCATATTAATTTCCTGATTGATTTGCCTCTAAGAGAAACAATGATTACCAGTAATTATACACTTTTGTAGCCATTGTTGTGTAGTTAGGCCTCACAGCAGTGGTGCATTTTCGAGAAAGATAATATTTTGTTGAACATGTTTTTGACTCAGTACCCCGGCCACATTTTTGCTGCTGTAATTTGCGTAAATTAAACAACCACAAACTCACATGGTGTTACAAATCAGCCGTATATACCCGCTGAAATATTTTTTCGTTCAAATAATTTTATTGAAAATACAGTTTACCTTAGGCTTGTATAGCTGGTTATGTTAGTCGTTGTATTATTCCAATTTTAATGCGAAGCAAAGTAAAATTTATTTGCATAATTTCCGACGCCATATAGCGCAATCCAATCGCACAAATGCAACACAAGATTCGACATAATAGAGGATTACTTTTTACTATACCCTATAGTACATAACTTGTACTTGTAAGAAAAATTAACGTTGTAAGCTTCTACAGCAGGTGTACGCCAATACTGTTCGGGCTTCACACATGGCAATGCATTTCATTTACAGACTTACTAGTTTATGTCATTACCAGAATTTTGCACTGTAAAACAACACAAGTACAGCGAGTGCCTGGAATAACATAATGCTTATTCCTGGATGGAGGATTTTGTTATTAAGTCATTTAGTTCGAATAAATATTAGTTTTCAAGCCGAAGTCGAGAAAAACACACAAATTCCCAAATTTAAATTTACAACCTAAGAAGTAGGCCCAACACTATTATTGATTTTTCTTTTCACTATTTGCGAAGGCCGTAGTAATATCTTGATGTTTTCCACCGCTGAAGCCTGCATCAGTGTTACTTACTTAAAGATCACACAAGCATTCCACAATTCTCTTGCATTGCCATCGGGCAACTTTTTTAGAGGTAGCTAAAATGGAAAAAGAGTCTAGTTGGCCTGCCGATGCGTCCTAGTAACGTAGGTAACATTGATTATAGGTGACATTGTTGAGGTTGCAGGCACCATTACAAAAAAGTCTACTATGAAAACAAAAGGGAATAGAAATAAATCACGTGTGATGCCCTAAAAGGTGCAGCAAAGCAGCCCATTTTCACTCCCATGATGGTGAATTCAAATGAAAGATATTAATCCCAAATGATTTGGGTTAATTAAGGATTTTGTATGGGAGGTGCATAAAGGACGTGGTTATCCGGACAATGTTTTTAATTCTAACAGACGAATAAAATAAGTTGGTATTAGGTACGAATTAGTCAACTTCTATTGGAGATAATAAAAATGGCATAGGAATGCAGTCCATTTTTTCAGCTGCATCATGTGCGCTTTTAACTTAATCTAGTATTAGTATAAGGTCTTGCCACATATAAAGTTAAGAATATGTATATTCGCATGGGAGCTACTGGAAGAGCCGCGTCGAATTTTTACAATAAAGTTTTACCACGCTTTATATATGAATACAATGGAAAAAACGGGACTTCTACTGCCTACTTATTGAAGATTACAGAGAAAAAATTAAATTTTGGGAAACTTGTGTGGAATAGGATAACAATATGCACGTAATTATAAATGCTTTAAGTGAGTCAATTACTTGATTAATGGCTGGAAATTAATGCCTTTAAATTTTACCAAGTATTACATACGAATGCAATTTGCAGATGCTCAGTTTGCCATAATGAACGAAAAAGGCCAAAATATTAAGATTTGTCTATTTTCAAGAGTAAAGATTTAAGAGAGTTATCGTGTATACCAACCAGTCTCTCTAATAGGTGAACATCTCTCAAATGGCTTAGAAGAACAACGTTAGAAGTCGCTTGGAAATTACGCGCTTTCTTCTGCGTATTACAGTTTTGAAGATTTAAAATGATGCATAAGTAGCTTTTGGTGAAGCTATGAAAAGGCATAGCATCCGGTGCTTCTCGTAGTCGGTACGCTTTTAGGAACTTGCGCTGGCCGGTATGAATTCTTCAATGAATACTAGTAAGAGTTTTACTGAACTGTATTATATCAAACCTGAGCTTATAACTAGCGTAAGTCAGTCATGCTACCTCTTCAAATACTTGTGCACATAGTAATGAGTAGACCAAAATCACATGATACTTGTGTAGTCTTTGACAGCGTAGCCAAAGTGGATAAAGGAATACCCTATTCCAAAGTTTCGACTGTCAAATTTAAAGCAGTCCAAACGTCTTGGAGTTGTCTTCGCTTGGATTTGGCCTTTTTTCATTAATTTAGAGAGCTGCAGTAATACTTTGCTGTTTTCGTCCACTGATCAATATCATGATATTAGTTGATTTAAAGTTGGCAGTCGAAAATTCCTTTACCCCTTTTGGCTACGCTGTCAAAGATTTTTATGCTTTCACCTGAAGAATTGAAGGCATATATAAATTGATACGGGAAAAAATATAACACCTACATATAGAATGAATTTTAGTACATTCATTATTAAATATTTTTTAACAAATTAATTGATGTTCCGGAACTTAATTTTTTTCTCTGCAGTTCCTAACTCTACATTTTTATTCATTGTATTGCTTCATATAGTACGGAAAATTTTGAAAAAAATCTACCAAGTAACCACGACCGATATAACCCATATATTTCTAGCTTCATATCTTCCAACAATTGCATTTGATTATGTCATATTCGGCACACGACATGTTTATGATAAAATTGATGAACTTAATCCTGAGAATGAAAATGGACTTCAGTATCCTAACAATGTGTCGTGGCGATATTTAATTTCCAATCTGTGAACCCTAATGCGTAGACTGTAAAAACTTAAGTTCTCGTCAATAAAGTTTATTTGTAAGCCTTATGAATAATTAACCAAATATCCGTCCCGTTCCTGGTACTTCCGATATAGATTACCTAATTTATCTCCAGGATTCACGTCTTTTATTCAACTGTGCTACATGGAGTATTGTGCATTAATTCAAAGTATTTGTTTATATGAACCTAGCGCTGCCTCTTCCGGATCTCTGCACACTTTCGCACCAATGCAGACGGACGTTCGGTGAAGGTAAGTCAGTTGTCTCATAAATGGTTGCTTTACTTTTTCCTCAAACACTGCGTTGTGACCCCGCAGGTACATAATCAGAAAATATAAAATCCTGCTATTAAATGCTTGTTTTAAACTCAAATGGAATAAAATACCAGAAAATTATCTCAACAAAGTTGTTTCATCAACTTCCATTTTGCGTATCGACTTCATTAAAAAATGTGAGCAGAACATTTCATATCCCGCACATAAATTAATGAGCTTGAGGAATTAATTTAAAACTTAGACATAAAGCTTATAATACACGCACAGCTACAGTGTTCAACATTGGTTTGTTGACAAACCAAACCTGGACAAAACCGAATAGATTTTTAGTGTCACGTAATTTTTCTAATCTCTTGTAGAACGCCGTCTAGAATGTGGATATGTAAAGTGGGTGCTACTAATATGGTCCAACTATGACTTCCAAACAAAAATTTACAGACTATATTTTTCAACTTGTCATTTTTCAATGGATGTTTTTTTTTTCTTTTCTTTGAAATGTTGAATAATAGCTCGAACTACTAAAACCACTTATTGTCATAAAATGGGGATATCAAATGCCCGACTATATCATATTTAACTTACCCGTCTGATTAATAATATAAAAAAATTAGACGGGCACTAAAAATAATATAGAGAAAATTTAGAAAACTTAACTCAGTATAACCAATTTAAAATCCTCGAATACGGTCAGGTATAAATTTCAATTATCGTATAGTAGGCTCCCCGTCTCCAATTCACATATTGCATATTCACTTTGTGAAACGAATTTACTTACTTTGAAACATATTAAAGCATGGCTCGATATTGCACATTTTCACAAAGTTTCGGCAATCGAAATACATATGCCGGCTGACCCGTTACTACATTGGATACATCACATATGATGAACAGTGTACATAATTAGAAAGGAAGTGGCAATTGAAATATAGTAAACAGCCGTAAATTTAGACAGTTGGAGAGGCACCGCTAATGCCACTCCCAGGATCCCCTTGATCTGGAATTACGATCTTGCAAATCTTTATTCTGTGAAATTATATCGCTTCAATTGCAATCATTTTTTGCACTAAACCATTAACGAAAACATGCCAAAAGCAGTCACATGAAGAATCGGGGCGACATAAAATTGCCAACGATAGAGTAAGAAAACTGACTGACTGACTGACAAAACTGACAGTAAGAAAGTATTCTGCTGGTGCATGGCACACTGTCTGATGTAGTAAAGGAATCAATGAACAAGACTGTCCCTAGGGTAGTATTGAAAATTTTGGTTGATTTGTACATCCGAAATTATGTAACCAATGATGGCGGTATTTAGTTAGCTAGTTTCTGTTAGTTTATTTCAGAAAACCAAACCGCATCATACGTGTTTTACTTCCAAACTAGCTTCTCCAAATTATTATCCCTCATCATTATGTTATGCTCCTGTACAAAAGTAATAATAAAATGTTGCTGCAATTAGAAATATAAAATAGGAATACATGTCAACTTGCATTCTACATCCGGGTTATGAATGGAAGGCATTTTTTACGAACCTCTTTTCAACTTTGGTTATTCGTGCCTTATTGACTCATACATACTTACGTGCATTTCATAATTCCCGTTTGCATACTTAACAATTTCATCGAAATCTCATTTTCCATGTTTAATAACATAAATTAATTGATTAAACGTGGAGAACGTGACATTTCGCTGCGTAGGAATGTAGGTGAAGCTTTTTAAATCTATATTACATTTCTCTACTTTTATTTAATTATAATTAATTTCGCATCGAAACCACATAATTGCATTTCTTTGATTTTATTGCAATAATTACACTGTTAATATCTGTGCATTTGATTAATTAATTGCTATATTACAGGTCAATGAGTTTCTTATTATTATACCTTCACCCGAAAAAATAAGGGTGTATATCGTTTGACACAACCAAAAATGTGACACCCGGAAGGAAGTATCTAAAATAAGTAAAGTATCCCTTGGCAAAAAATTTGTTTCATGACTTTTTAAATCAACTATGAGACGTCCGCCTGTCTGGCGGACTGGCCAGTGGAGACGACATTCGTCGCAAACCTTTGTTAAACTTGTTTAAATTTGAACAGCCAAGTAGCTGGGGATTGCAAATGGTCCATAACGACCCACCCTTACAAACTGCCCGAGTTTGAGACATTTAGTTTTTCCGTTGTAACTTTACATTTGCACACTGGAATAATTTAAAATAGCCCATTATTATACCAAATATTCTTAGATTTATATATCTTACATGGTTGCACTAAATTTAGTCAAGTTTGGCACAGGCTGAGCGTTTTTCAAAGAAAGGTCCCACAATGAAAATGACCAGCATTGACAGGCATATCCCTTCCTGGCCGACTTTCCGAAATTCTATCTATCCTGTGGAATTTCTAATGTAGGCTTCAAAGGATTTTGTTTTTTTTTCAATATATTGGCTTTCAATTCTTTGTAAGCCCAGGGTAAGATTGATCAAGTAATCACACACTTTTTGGGACCTCCGACATAAATTACCGATTTACCGTTTGGTGAAATAAATTCTGGGAATGAAAATTGAGTCCACTGCCGCATCCTTTTTGGTACCATACAAATTCGCTGTTCTTCCGAAATTCTATCTCCTTTCTGTAATTTCTATGTAGGCTTCGGAAGACTTCTTTCTTGTTCAATATATTGGCTTCCAATTTCCAGGGCAACCAGGGTAACCACATTCCTTTTGAAACTTTCCATATAAATTAAGTCCCACCATTGGCATACCCCTTCCCCTATCCTTTGCAATTTCTAATGTAGGCTTCAGAGGACTTTGACTTTCAATATATTGGCTTCCAATTCTTTGTAAGTCCATATAAATTACCGATTTAACTCACAACTTTTTAGAAGTTGCACTGAATTCGGTCAAAATAGGGCTACATTATGTGCTTGGTGAAATAAATTCTGGGAATGAAAATGGAGGCCACTGCCGCATTCTTTTTTGTACCTCTCATACAGGTTATCGTATATGTAATTGAACGCAAGTTATAAATGTAGGAGTATATAAATTAAAAAAAAAATGTAATTTGTATGGGACATACCAGAGAGGGGTTCATTCGATTGATTTTTTCATGTTTTTTTTAACCAGTATTATAATGCCATGTACGCGCGACTCTCGCTCACATGATCGCAGGTTCAACCCCTGACGAACACTTTGAGTAGTCCTTTAAATTAAATTCTTTTCGACATCGTTGTTAAATTGTAGGTGAAATTGAGTGAGTCTAAAAGTAGAATGCGTATCCCATGACTTATTCATGAGATGCAAAGGAATTTGTTTTATTAAAACACAACATAATAGACTAAAATTTAAGTAACTTCAAGCTACGAATTATTAATTACAGTGAAAAGCGAAATTTCGCTAAATAGGCAAATTTGTATATGGGGTACCAGAATGAGCTTCACAACGTCACCTTTTTCCGTTTTCAGAACTTAAATAGATTACCATACGCATAGTATATTGTAAATTTGATCGAATATGATGCAAGCGATTGGAAAATGTGAACTCACACATGAACATATGAGTTAAATCGGTCATTTCTATGGGAGCTACCAGAAGGGGCGTGTTAACTTTATCGATTTTTCTATCATATCGAAGAGATTTGTAGAAAATGTAATGAATAAAAAAACTAGACCGCTACAGCCTATTAGTTAGTGATTACATAATTTTGATAAAATTCCGAAAAATCCGCCAACTTGTGTGGGTGTGGCAATGGACCTTGTTTTCATTCTGAAGTTCTACTTTGTCCAGATTTTTCCCGTAGATTTTTTTCAAATTTTATATTAATTTTTTTTTTTTCAATGCTACAAACAAAAATGCGAGAAATTTAATTTAAAAAAAAATCGGTCAATTTGTATGAGGGTATCAGAAGGTGAGTCGAAATAGCCCATTTACAATCCCCGTCTGCACTCTGGGAAAATGTTTAGTTGTGTTAGATTTTAGGCTGTAAAGGTTTACGGCATGTCCACTTATATGGCTGGCTGGTGGACTCGACAGAGGTCAAAAATCTTTAATGAACTTCTCAGAACTTTATACAGTCCAATAATTTCCGGATTTTTATCTGTAAACATTGAACATACAAAATAATTGCTCGGAAATAACATTTTTACATTTAAAAACGTTTTATTGCTTTGTTAAACGGGGTTATAAATTTAGTGGTTTTAAAACCTCCGGTCTGGCAAGGCAGCTATTAAATACCTGTGATCTGAAGTGCTGTTTATTTAGCGAATGGTTTGCCATTTACGAATATGGATCATTTAACAAACGAGGAATGCGTACAAATAGACAAAACTTGCTACAAAACTGGTGATTCAAACGTAGGCACTTTTAGCGGCCAATTATTAAAAAGATTATAAAGAAATTTGAAGAAACTGCAAGCGTCACAGTTGTAATCAGACCTGTGCATCATCGCAATGTATGCACTGCCGAAAATATCGCTTCTGTCAGTGAAAGTGCGACGGATAATCCGAGTTTCAATCCAGAGCGCTATGGCCATATGATAACCGATCTTTTTTGGCCGGCAGTTGATGATTATAAACTGGACGGTATGTGGTTTGAACAAGGCAGTGCCACGAGCCACACAGGTTTTCAGAAAGCGTAATTTCACGAGATCACCACCAAGATCATCCGATTTGATGCCGTAACACATTTTTTTTGTGGGCCTACGTCAAAGATTGTGCTAACACTGTGTTTTTATTTTTTAGAAATTCCATGTTACATATTTATATGTGATGGTGATAATTCTTATTCTTAATCAATTATCGAGAAAAATTTAAAGTTAAAAACGAAATTTAACAAAATGTATTCTAATAGGACATAACCGGCACATGTAAGCATGTTTTTCCCGGATTTATTCAAGGGCTAACCGATGGCGTAAAATTGTTATAATTGGAGCAGAAGCTTACCGTATTTTCGGCCTATACTGTGTGGCTTTGGTTGTGCCTGCATTGATGACTCCATGAACCTAAGATCCCCAACACTTTCAAAACGACTGTGGGAAATTTTATCAAAATCTATCAATGGTATAATACTTTTCCATTTTTTCTTTTCGTTTACCCCCACGTGCATTTTCTAATTTTTCACAGGTGATTTATAAGCGATAATTTCTCATTTCAAAAGGCGATGCTCCCAATGTTACTCATAGATGAGCAAGACACATACTTTAATACTGGTCCCCTTCAAAATAGATGAAGATAGAGCTCTTTCCGAACATTGCAATACAAGTTCTACAAATCTAGAGCAGGATAACTAAGCTTAAAGATCACTATGTCTAAGTGGTTCAATATTCAACCTCAAATCGTTAGTAATAAAAATTATTTCAGTAAATTTTTTTATTTAAGTTATTACAAACTGAAAAACGAGACTTACTTCATTTAAAAACCATAACGATTCGGCTTGATCCAATTAATTACATGGTTTGGTATTGCGGAAAAATAAAATAAACTTTTTTGAATATTGTGAAGCAAAATCACCGTTTTTAAAATTCCAATAACTTTTCCTGTGAAATAACGAAACAAAAATTTTTATTCTGTAAAAGCTGCACAAGTTTATAGTGGCATTTTTGTAATTTTCTTATAGAGATCATCTCAACATAATTTTTTTTTTAAACCCAACTTTAGCTACTTTTTCTCATTATTACAAAAACTGAAAACCATCGTGTCCTTTTAACAATGAATGAATGAATTAAAACACGTGTCTCCCCAGTTATTTGACGTGTAAACTAACTAAAATTCAAAAAGTTGCATTTGAAATATATTCCGGTACCCTGCGATGGCATGCGTTATTTGAATCACCCGTCCACAACTCATTCGCTAGTATTGCGTACAACTTGCGCGAAATGTTATATAAATATTTATGTGCAGCATTACGAGCTCTGCATTACTCTTTAATTAAAAATTTACTGAGTTCTCTCTAGCTTTGGATATTTAGTTGTGACATTTGCTTTAGCGTTAACGTGTGTTTCCTCCACAGTAGTCCAACGGGATGTCCTCTTTGTGGTGGGAGCTTTACGTTGCAATTTGTGGTTGTGTCCACAATTTATGCGACAGAACCCTTTGAAAATGTGTACAATAGTTACAAAGTTCAAATATTTTATTTTAAAATATGCACGTATATACGAAAATACGTTTGTAGGTGTCTTTTAAATAATAAATTAAGAGAAGTAACAGACCACTCTTATTGTTGTTACTCGTTGTTGGCAGGCGAATTGTTAAACACTTTAGAACACGCGTAAGCGACATGTTTTACGCATACGGCTTTTTATCCGGTTTGGTAATCTCATCAGCCTGTGAATTTACATATTTTGTAGCTATGCTGGGCAGTCTTAAATTGGTCAAATTCAAAACTACGTTTAGTTATACTTGCAGCTGTACTTTTAGCTATACGTACTATTCTCTTACTTCACAACGAGATTAACAATTAGTACAAAAATTTTAATCAGCTTAATTATTTATAACTCCACCCTGAGTGGATTCGAGTTTGAAAAGACAACAAAACTAACGCTCAGTAAAAAAGCAAAATTATAACTTTCTGGAGCCTTTCCCTGAGGAATTATAGAGGTACCACTGTTTCTTGTTAAACCGACCAATCTATATGTGGGGGTAGGTGACAATCCAGTACATATATATATTTTTTTGCAATATTGATTGCTTGGTTCGTTCTAAATTGTATTGAATATAAGTATTTTGAATACATGGGTTAAATGAGGGAGATAGACCCACCGAATTCTTCGCACTTTTGCCAGTATTTATTATAATCCAACATAACTTGCAAACACTTGGTGGCTTCAGATTACGTATTAGGGCTAGAGGTCAATTTGTATTTCTATACCGCACATATCCATTCTCAGAACTTACCAAAACATGATAAGCTGTAAATTTCACCGAATTCAGAAGACCTGATTGAAACAAATGGAAGCTATAATATGCAGGCTAAATCTGTCTTTTACGTGAGAGTTACCGAAAGGGGTGTATTTCTTTAAATAATTCAAGTATTGCGAATAAAAATCTTGACTACTGCAACTCACTAATTACAAATTACAGAGTAATGGTTGAATTTCGGAAAATCGGTTATTTTGCGCGGGGGGTACACCACTCATTCTGAGAACTTACCATTGCTCAAGTTCCCCTTACTCGTACACCAAATTTGAGTAAATTTAGAGCGTAAAAGAATATATGGGTTAAACCGGACCTTTTTATGGGGGGTATGTTTAATGAGCAAATTCCTTCAAATTCTGCCAAGCATTGTAAGCAAGTACAATTGACAAAAATTTAATTTACTGCACTCTGTAGATTAACTTCACATCTACTCGTATAGATTTCAGTATATCAAATTTTTGGAGGAAATTTATTTTCGGAAAATTGATCAATTGTGCAGGAGGGTTGGGTAGATATGCTCCGTTTACTGTTATTGACAATAATTTTGCAAAATATTAGGCTTCGGAAAGTTTTAAGGAAATTGCTGGAGATTTTAGGTTGTTACCTTATCCCCAAGCCAGCCAGCTGGACTGGCGAACTCAATCGGCTTAAAAATTCATGAAAATCAAGCCTTATTTCTTCGTATTAAGGTATACAAATATAACAACCAGAAAAAAGCGTTTAAAATATCAATCAACTTTTTGATCAAAAGCGTTTCAATAACTAAAAATCTTTATAAATCTTTATAAGCCTTCTCAAAACTTTGCACAGCCTAATATTCCTTTAAAATTAACAATTTTCCGAAATTTTCAATGTTTTCCCTTTCTAACTCGATGACCGCGACAAGCAATAGTTTTGCCTAAGATATTAATTACTTCATAATTCTTAGGAAATTTTTAAAAGATCTTCCAATTAACGCTCATCCGAATCCCAAACATACAAATGACCGCTTAAACCCATACGTTCCTAGTATTATAAATTCTATTACAGTATGTATGGTGTGTGTAAGGGTGTATGGGCACAGTTTTCTATAAGGAAAGTGTGTATGGGCACAGTTTCCTGTAAGAAAAGTGTATATGGGCACAGCTTCCTATGAGGAAAGTGTGCATGGGCACAGTTTCCTATAAGGGAAGTGTGCATGGGCACAGTTTCCTATAAGGGAAGTGTGCATGGGCACAGTTTCCTATAAGGGAAGTGTGCATGGGCACAGCTTCCTAAAAGGGAAGTGTGCATGGGCACAGCTTCCTAAAAGGGAAGTGTGCATGGGCACAGCTTCCTATAAGGAAAGTGTGCATGGGCACAGTTTCCTATAAGGAAAGT